>CALNHX010005034.1:0-115253 GCA_940337035.1 Agriotes lineatus
TCACTCTGATCATATTTTCGTTTAAACGAACACTACAACCCTGGATTGTCATCTCTGCATAATAACCGCAATGGAGGTCTCGAAGTTACTGATTAAGTTGCGTACTGTGGTGTTAGTTGGCACATGATTAGGGCCAAAGATTACATGGAGTTTGTAGATCATATTCACAAGACAACGCAAACCTTCGTTAAAGGTTTACACGATTTGTATACAGTTTTCCTGGCTTAGAGATGTCAGATTTCAAATATAAACATTTTTCCCAAAATGACACCAAATTCAAATCCCTAAATGGGACACCAGATATCACTTCGTAACAAAGTACGTTTTTGGATGGAGGGTTAACCAAGTTCACGCGCATTTAGGCCTGAAGGTGAACCCCTCGTGCTACCACCCAGTCACGTGTGTGTATGTCTGTGGTCTTCAGAAGAGGGCGACGCTAATTTACTGTATCCAACCGTCGAATGTTTATCCGACTCAGTAGCGATCCAGTAGACTGCGAAAAAGGCAGTGCCTATCCAAAGATTCGGACCAAGGTATTACTTACGAGGTATTACAAGCTTGGCACTCTACCCAGTGCACTACCGAGGTTGTGCAAAATTTGAGTAGAATTGCGGTATAAAGCTATGGGAAACAGTTTCAAATACAAACGTATAAATTATGAAAGTGCAACGAGAGAAAATTTAAACATATCGACTTTTGGAAGTAAAATTGTGAAGTGTATCAAGAAATTACTACATGTAAGTAATCGCTAAATGCAGATTCGCTGGATTTGACCTTTCATGTGATTCTGATTCATTCAATAGCCGGTTAATCTTGTTTTTTATTTTTAGGGGCATGGAAGTTTCGGAAGATATTTACGTACATAACATTTTTCGTTTTATTCAGGTTGAATTGCTGACATACATAACGGCTTTTGAAATATGCGAGTTTTATGGTACTTTACGTATATGGTGTGCATGCTTTATCAGGCCCGTCATAAAAATCGAATCCACCATTGCTCACAGTTAGAGGAAGATGTTAAAGCGCATTTTGCTTATCTTTATCACATCGGGATTTTATGGAACTTTGACTATCTCCAATATGGCCTCGACATTCTTCCTTCTAGGATGAGAAATTGTAAATTACCTCGTTATTTCCAGCGATCGCCTTCGCGTCGGAATCTGCAATATTTTAAGCGAGCAGCGCGGATGACAATGCCGAATTCGGGCTAAGACGTTTTTTACGACCGCCAAATCTGTAAACCACATATCTCGCTAAGAGCATGCAGTAATTACTTTATCGGGTCGTATACTGGGGGGCTTAGCTTAATGAACTTCTGCAAAGTGCGCGAAATATGTAGTCGATATCTAACCCAGGAAGATTTGTTGCTAGATGGGGCAGCAATTTGTAATATTAAAACATACGCGCCGCTCGTCTCCCTGGGGCCCAATATTTCCCACTATGACCTATATTAATCATATTAGAAAGTTGAGAAAATCTAAGGCCACGTGGGTCATCTTCGCTGGAGAGGAAAATGAAAACAGAAAATGTAAGGAGCCGGATACGGACACGCCGGCTGTTAGGCATTATTTATGAGGTACGAGCCTCTAAATTCGGTACATAATTTTTGAGGCCAATGTGCTTCTGCTCGGCTGCGCCGAAGCTTTCAGTGTGATGGGTGATTATGTTGTAATTTGTAACGAACTGATTCGGAACAAATCCCAATAACTGCGCTTCATTATTGAGTCCGCGAGCTATATTTATTCAATAATTTACAAACCTACAGGGAATCTGCATTAACGTGCGTAATTGAATTTTCGATTAAACTCAATCACCATATGCTCCTTCTTTTAAACCTTTGTTCAAGTTAAATGATCTACTCTGCCTGGCATAAATTCCATTTATGGAACTGCAAAAAGTAAAAATGAGAATTTGCGTGGCTTAGTTTCGGGGATTTTATACATCGCTCCACCTTCCATTAGGGTCTGCTGCTTTTCAAGTTGTTTTTTATATCCGCGTGACTGCATAAATTCTCATCTATAGTATATTTTTATTAAGATGATAGCTTTTTGGTCCACCATATGGGTAGCCTTTTCTAATTAAAACATGTTTTGCGTTTGTTAAATTAAATTGACTAATGGCAAAAATATGGCAATTGGTAAGATTCAACCCTACGCCTTACCTGCTAGGTCAGTGAAATGTTTCGTTGGCTTTGACGGACACGATGACAACAGGGTCGATTGCAGAAGAGATGCGGCCGATCGGTGATCAGGAAAACGTAACACACGTATGCAGACAGGCACAAGTTTACATAAAAGGATTTTACTCTAACAACTATATAAATGGACTGCTACTAAAACAGATTCAAGATTTTATTTGTTATTTAAAAGGACAAGGCATTACTACTTAATAATCCACTTATTTCGTTTTATAAGAGAGTTTAAAAAATGGTGTCGCATGTATTACCCACTTATAGATCTCATCAATACAAACAAAAAAGTATTAATAAACATGATACCGGAAACGCTTCCTTTCCAAGATACAGGGTGTTAAAGTTTCAAAAAAAAAATTCGCAGTCGCCCCTGGAATAAATAATTTAAAGTGTCCCCAAACATGATTCTTAATAGCACTAATAAACCTTCAAGTTTCAATAAAATAAGCTAAGGGGTTTTTGAGATATTGGAGTATTTTGGTCTTTGTCTTAATAGGTTCAGAGGCGTGCAAAAATATGAGATATATTTTTTTCTTGAAAACGAAGTGAGATACAAAAAACTCAAGAAAAAAAAAGTTGAATTTTTAGTTGCTTTATTTAAAAGTTGACATGCTCCATGAGCACGCCTATGGAATTACTGGATCAACTGCAATAGGTCAAAAAGATAACACATAAAGCTATAAACAAACTGCAAAAATTTCATTAAAATCGCCTAAAGCGTTTTTAGATACCAATAAAAAAACGGATTTTTTAAAAACTTTAACACCCTGTATCTCGGAAATTAGGCGCTTTCGGACTCATGTTTATCAGGACTTTTTTTTTTATTGATGAGATCTATAAGTAGGTAAAATATCCGAACATATTTTTTAAATGTCTTTTATACATGTTATCTAACCAAAAAATCCAAATTCATCAGTTCTGCAAAATATTATTTCCAGATAATTTTCTGTTGGAATATCTAGCAACAAAGTATACATATACCGCGTGAGTACTAAAAAGTGGGGAAAGAGCGGAAAATTTTTAATTAAATCCTAGTAATTTTTTGCATTTATGTTTCTCACAGGTGTATCACCCAAACTTTCTGGTTACATGTCATTGGTGGCACAATTATGTATCTATATAGATTGAAATATCAACTAGTTTTGTCATTTTTTTAATTATTTAGGTTAGCGAAGCAGCAAATTATCCAAATGAGCAGAGGACAAATTTTGATGTACAACAAAGTAAATAAAAACAAAAAAGATAATAAATATCCAGAGACTTTTGTTCGCAACATTTTCAATACATGAAACAATGCCACACATATACAGAGGACTGACACTCAAAGATATAATACTTTTAACTACATTCTGTATTGACTCCACGTTGTAACGCCTTAATGTTATAATTGACTTTTATTATACTTTATTTTATTTTCAATTAAATCTCTTTTAAAATTGAAATTTAATTCTCTCAACATGAATAGACATGCTGTAGTGGTGCGCTGTGCTAGTTTATTGTGCTAATCAGTTTATTCGTTCTTACAATCAAATGCCTGATACTGCTAGACAAACAAGATCTGCTGCCGAAGAAAAAAAATTAATTCAAAGAATTGTTGAAAAAGTTCTTGGCACCCACGTTTTTAGACCGGATTTTTGAACAACTTAAATCTAAAATACAAGTTCATATCCGTAACGAAGTAAAATCCTACACCGACAAAATACAGAAGTTGGAGAATCGTTTAGCTGCCGTAGAAGCTGAGTCTCTACAACGTGTCGACGATCTTGATCAATACACACGATCAAACAGTTTGCGGTTTTTTGGATTTCCAGAAGAAGAGGGTGAATCCACGGACGACCTCATTAGTAAAGTTTGTAAAGAGAAACTGAGTTTGGATGTTCCTATGTCTTTAATTGACTGCAGCCATCGTCTCTCTGGGAAAAAATCTGGACATCGTGCCATCATAGTAAAATTTATAACCAGGAATACCAAAAATCTGGTGTACATTAACAAAAAGCTTCTGAAGCGAACGAAAATGATCATTAAAGAAGATTTCACAAAAAAAAGAATGGAATTATTAAAGGCCGCTGGAATTAAATTTGGTATTCCCAATGTGTGGCCTTATAATGGCAAAATTCTCACAAAAGTCGATAACAAAATTATAAAAATTTCGAGTCTTTTCGATTTATAGTTCATTAAAACCACTTATCAAACCAACCATACAGCAATATAACTGTGAAAATATACAGGGTGTAAAAAAGTCTGGACTATAGCAAATATTTCAAAAACTACCGGATATGAATTTTTCAAAATTGCCAGACTTATATAGGTAAAAACGGTGCATCTAGGAAGGACAAAACCGTTTTTGTAACTGTACAGCGTTAGTCAGAAAAAATACCAACTTTTGTATTTTAAATTGGACACCCTGTATATTACCGAGGAATCAAATAGTCCTTCAAAAGACAAATTCAACGATATAGGGTTTGACGGATTTATCTGTCAAAATGACAGATGTGGGGTGACTTAAAGAATAAGGTTTACAACAATAGTCCGGTTAATATTGAAGCTTTAAAGGATCAAATTCGATGGGATACTGTTTTTAAATTCTCGTAAGACGTTGTCAAAAGTATATACATATTTTCTGCTATCACTGCGCTACTATCTTGGGTGGACTTATTAAAGAATTTTTAGTGTACCTATTTTGTTTACTTATCATTAGTTGCACATTTACGTTTTCATTTCAAGTAATTGACAATTTATTTGCTACTAATTTGTTGATAATTTATTGTTTTACTACTTAGTTTAATATAGTTAAATACGTTTTTTGTTTGGTACGTTTAATTTGTTTAATTTTCTGTGTTTTCAATTTTAGTTTCGATTACGAGGTTCGATATACAAGTTTAACTTAATTTTTCTCACTTTACGGGTGCTATTTATAATTATTGTCATTATGCGCTGTCTTGCTTCCCTTTCATTTTGCCCGATAGTCAGTTACTTCTAATTTTTTGTAATGCATTCAGATTTAAATTTAAATTGTTTTCATATTAATTGCCGTACACTAGTTAATAATTTTTCTAATCTTAGGGAGCATGTCCTTAATATTCATTTTATCTTCATCAGTGTTGTTATAGACTCTTAACCAAATTCATTTTAGTATCGTTAAGAGCTTCATTACCGCACTGAGTGCGGTAATGGATATTACCGCACTCAGTGCGGTAATGCATAGATATTACTGCACTCGGTGCGGTAATGAATATTACTGCACTCTTTTTATATAACAAAATACATCAAACCAGAGTTTATCGATGAAGATAAAATATTGAACAATACACGTTTGCTTATTGCACTTAACGAAACTCGTTTGATTGCCGCAAAACTCGGCTCACCGCCTCGTTTTGGCAATCAAACTCGTTTGGTTAAGATGCTCATAATCAAACTTGTATCGTTAATATCTATAATGTGCTAGCTGTTACCGAAACCTGGTTAACTGCCGTTATTGAGGACGAGGATGTTTTTGTACGTGGATTTAATATAATACGGAGAGACCGACTGGCCAGAGGCGAAGGAGTTGCATTTTATCTCGCATCATTACGTTATACTGTCATTGATACCTGTATTGATATCGAACAGCTATGGTTGAGTATTTCCTTCCAGGGTCGCAAATATGCAGTTGGAGTGTATACAATCCACATCAAAAATTGTATCGTGATTTTATAAACGTTTTAGAGTCAACTTTGTCTCTGACATTGCCGGATGTTGAGGCTGTCTTTTGCTTCGGCTATTTTCACATAGATTTACTTAATGTTAACACTGCAGCTTGTGCTTGTATTATGGATTTGTTTGAAACTTTCGGATTCTCTCAGTTAATTACCGAACCGACTCGTGTAACAGAAACCTCTAGTACACTTATAGATTTCATACTAACTTCTAAAACGGAAATCGTAATTTCCTCCTCTGTTGTACCAGTAAATGGTAATTTTGATCACTATTCGGTATGCTGTAGTATCAAAATGCCAAACTTAAAAAACAAACATTCTATTTTTAAAACATGTAGAAGTTTCAGACATTTTAATTATATTGAATTTGATTATGCTTTGCGTTCTATTCCATGGAATAATATTTATTATATAAATAATATAGATGACAAACTCAACTTTTTTTAACGAAAATATATTAACTCTATTAAATTTGTTTGCTCCAGAAAAAAATACTTCGGATTACTCATATGCTGCATGGCTAACTAATACACCTAAGGACATGATGTTGTTAAGAGATCAAGCGTTACATAAACTCAAAAATATCGAAAAATTCTAATCATTTTAATTTTTATAAACAACTGCGGAATCAAGTTGTAAGTGCCGTTAGAAGAGATAAAAAGGCATACTTTAATTCTTTAGTTACTGACAATACGCGATTGTTTTGTAAAAACCTAAAAGAACTCAATATTTCGAAATAATCGGTTCGAGCAGACTTACCTCCTGAATTATCTGATAGTAATAAATTCGTACTTTTTACTCGACTAAGGTTAAAAATTCTATTAATTCATATTTTGTTTTTAAATCTGTAAATGAATTGAAAGTACTAAAAATTATATGTTCCATTAAAACTAACACAATTGGTCATGACGGCATATGTATTACTGTTATTAAATTTTCTGTCCCTTTTCTCTTGCCTGTCATAACTCATCTCGTTGATTATTGTTTAAACAATTCTAATTTTCCAGAAGCCTGGAAATATGCTATTATTAATCCTATCCCTAAAATAAAAATAGTCCTGAGACTTTTAAAGATCTGAGGCCAATCAGTAATTTACCAGAAATGCCAAAAATTATCGAGATGATCATTGAGCAACAACTCCGTGAATTGTTAGACAGTCGGGTTTCAGAAAAGGACATATCTGTGCCACTGCTCTCTTAAATATTGTCGATAATCTGGTTTCTGCTACTGATGCTGGCAATTGAACATAAAACTTTGTTATCGATTTTACACTATATTGGTTTAAAACCCGATGCAGTTTCCTTAGTGTCGAATTATTTGTGTGGGCAGTTACAAGCTGTCAGAGTTGGTAACAATAATATATCCAACTTGATAGTTAATAATAGAGGAATGCCCCAAGGTGCAATTCTTGGTCCAATTTTGTCTACAATTTACGTTTCTCATTTTTCATCTGCGATTGTTTCTTGTAATTCTCATTTTTATGCTGACGATTCGCAGATTTATTTTTCTTTTCATGCTGCAAACGCAAATTTAGCAAATCCATTTATTAATAAAGATTTGGAACGTCTCTCTATCATTTTTCAACAGCATTAATTAAAGCTTAATGCTAATAAATCGTCTGTAACATATTTTGGAAAGAAAAAGATATTGATTTTGCGAAACTTTATGTACAAGTCAAAATTTTCGACAATTTATGACCAATTGTTGAAACTATAAAGAACTTGAGATTAATTTTGGATTCCTCGCTACGTTTTAAGCAACATGTCTCTAAGAACTGTTTGCAGAAAGCTTATTATAATCTGCGATCTATATACAAAAACCGCCATGTTTTGAGCACCAGGGTGAAGGCTACATAATGCCGTAGTTTGGTTTTATCACAGATGGAATATTGCAACGTAGTATACGATTCATGTCTTGACTATCAGGATAAACTTAGGATTAAAAAACTACAGAATGCCTGTTTGCGACTTATTTATGGCATACGTAAATATGACAGGATAACTTATAAACTGAAAGATGCTGGGTGGTTAAATATGATCAACAGGCGACTTTTTCATCGCTCCGTTTTGTATTATAAAATTCTGCTATTTAGGACATCACCATACTTATATAACAAAATCTCATTTCGTACATAATTTGAATTTGAGGTTTAGGGGTAATATCATTGTTCCATTACATCACAGTGAATTTGGAAAAAGACGTTATTTATATAACATTGGTTTGGTGACTTGCCCGTAGTACAAAGTACAAACGCTTTCTTTATCTTCGTTTAGGTGCCAGCTCTGCAAAACACTTCATTCAAAACAAATTTAAAATGTTCTCTTATTTTTTGAATGCCTAGTGGTTTTCGGGCAAGAGTGAAGGCAAAGCCACATTATATTTTTAGTATTGTGTGTTTTTTTGTTTTTGCAACATAGGGTTAAGTGGAAGAACAGCTCACTGCTTTTGCTTTGAACTGAATCTCTTCCCGCATATATTTCTTCTTTATTGTTAACAATTGAATATAGGTGTTTTTTTTTCTTTTTATGTAAATTGCGATTCATTATTATATGTGTAAATAAAACCATATTATCGTTATTATTTTTATAATTAACTGATTTGCCCTTTCATATTATGAATTCTCAAGATTATTAAATTGCTACCTCCGGTAGAAATATTTTTCTCTTACTGAAACACAGGTAGGATTCGCCCATAGTCTAGACTGCTTCTATTCCTGAAATTTGATTCTCTTATTTCATGACAACTTAAACGTCTGTCACCTGTCACTTCGAATCATGAAAGTGCAAAATCAATTACAAACACCTTCCCGTTACATTTACTTGTCAGTCAACAAATATCAAATAGTAAGTACTTCCCTCTTTAAAATTACCTCACTTCACTCTTTCTATCAGTGTTTCATTTAAATACCTGTATTCTGTGACCCGTTCATGGACTCAATTCTCTGCTTTACCAAGCCAAATGCATCCAGCAATCTCACAACGTCCAAACAAATCCCAGTGCGCACCCCGCCAAAAACACCTGGATCCACAAAGACTACCTGGCCAACACACGACAAGGCACCTACCAACTTTCTCCAGTAGTACTGTTAGCAGTAAACACCATCGACGTCGTCCTACCAAAATCCTCAAGCCTCCGACGACTTTGTATGACGAACCTCGACTAGATGCAAGTTATAATATGTCACATCAATGACAAGCTTGTCGAATTAGAACTCCTTTAGATGAAAACTTCCTATCCAACCCATAAAACGCTCACTCTGCTAACAATCTCGATGTAAATCATTTCCAGTAAATCCATTTCTTGTTATCCAACTCACACGATGCAATGTATTTTGACAATAAACTCAGTTCAGCATCCTCTTCGAGAAATTTGCTTTTGTAGATTATAACTGTATTACTTAGGCATTCTTACCAGATCCATTTATTTTAATCCTCTTCTTCTTCACATCTTTTAATCTTTTAACATTTTACTTTTATTTTGACCTCGCCATTGTTTTTCAATTTACTACCCTTTTATACACCAAATAGCTTTTAAACTTTTATAAAGGGTTTATTTTCATAATTTAAACGCTTACAAATTGGATTACATGTTTTTGTATCAAGATATTTTTACATACTGATAAATAGATATCTCCTTAGTGATTTAGTTTAGCATATATTTCATAGTTCAACACACCATAAAACTTTATTTTTTTATCTAACACCTACTATCTTGAATAGTATTTCTCGAATAAGTATTTGCCATTAATTCCCCACTTCATCTCAGATAATAATTAAATTATGTTAGAATCCTACTGTTTCCTATGTAGCTTCATTCAATTGAATTTTAAATTCTATTTCCTTTCTTTACCAAATACATTTTAATAATTTTGATATCCTCTTTCATATTTAAATTCATTGTTGTAATTTTTAATACTGTAAACCCCTATATTAAAGACCATAACAATACCGTATATTCCAGGGATATCTGACAAAATTAGACGAATTGAAAACAGATTCTATGTTAGGACGGTATTCAAACCAATGAATACCTTGTGGTCAGTTCTTACAAAAACTAAACCGTACAACGAAGAACAACTTTCAAAGAATTGTATATAGATTGGTGGCGGACAATGTGAACATAGATAATCCAATGTGCTAGACAGGGGTCGGCAACCTTTTTCGGACGGCGGGCCATTTTCAAAATAAAATTTTTTATGCGGGCCGCACATTCAAATGTAACTTAAATAGTGCTTTTATATCATATACGAGTATAAATATTATTAAAAATAAATTTAGAAAAAATTTATTTTTTATTGACATGCTATAATAACAATAATGTTAGAGAACAAAAATTTTACATTTCTTAAAAGGGAAAAAAAGAAAATACAATTCCAATTAAATATGTATAAATATGTAAATATAAAATATATAAATATAAAAAATATAAAATATTGTAGTGAAACGTCATACGGCTGTCAACATGAACGCACATATGGACATACAGTAGCAAACTGGCGAAATGAAAGAATTAGTGATGGGCCTATCCGGAATGAATAATCGGAAAGTTTCCGATTGTTCAAAAAATCGGAAGGTTCCTATTACTATTTCGGAACTTTTCGGAATTCGATTATTTTACTGTTCGGTGCACAAAATTCGGAACTTTCGGAATTCGATTATTTTACTATTCGGTACACAAAATGAGAAAACGAAATGCCAATTTGAACTGAACGGAATACGGAATGTTGTATTGACTCACTTGACTGCTATATGCTGGTTGGCGAATGTCGACGGGTCGCGCCGTGTGCGCACGTGTATGATATGTGAATGGCACTAATGGCAGTGGTATTTCGTAGATTAATTATTAGACAGTACACCTAGAGACTTCAAATTCAAGTATTGTTTTATACTATCTATTATGTACTTTATGTGCTATTAAACTTTAAAATATCACTACCATTTTCCGAAAGTCTATTAACGTAACTACTGTAATAATTTGAAAAAATATTTTATTTCCTCATATCCCACTGTGCGACTCAAACTCATAAATTGCTTTTTAGGATACTGCATTGCTAACTAGCGTCTACATAGTTACAAACGAGTCCGGTAGATAAAATTTACCGGACTCGTTTGTAACAATGTAAACGCTAGTTACCAATGCAGTATCCTAAAAAATCTTATACGATACACGACCGGTAGAATTCTTATGGCCTTGCCAAACATACAGGTCTCGCCCTACGGTTCGACCTGTAAAGTATTGGCGCGGCCATAAAAATGTTGCTACCGGTCTAATAACGTAAATAGCTATTACTGACCGTCCTACAAACCCAAACAATAGATGCCAACGCAGATAAGGGCTTACAGCGCGACGGCGAGTGCTCTCATCGTAAATTTGCACGCACTTCATCTTCTTTCCGCTTGTTGTTATTTCGCTCGTTTTCCCTTGCTTGCATTTACGGAATGTAAAATAATCGGATGATATTCCGATTTTATAAACATTCCGAAATGGAACATTCCGATTATTGAAATCATCCGATTATGCCCATCACTAGAAAGATTGCTACACTTGCTAAGCGAGACGTCGTATTCGCTGGGGAGTGGGGATTAAACTTGCGCAGTAAAATAGGTTTCCCACTATGCTTCTGTTTGTCGCGCATTTTTGTCACCGGCCACATTTCGGCACGCTTACGCTCTAAGTTTGTTGATTTTTCCTAAAGTTATATTGGTGCTTTGGCGGGCCGCGCAAAAAGTTGCAAAGGGCCGCATGCGGCCCGCGGGCCGCAGGTTGCCGACCCCTGTGCTAGAATACAGTTTATGGGCTTTCTGTGCGTTAGGCAGAAATAGACCTATAAACGATTCACATCTAGTGTTTTTTGCATGATTAACTTGAAAAGAGGCTTCCACGAATGGGGCCCCCAGTTAATCCGCTGCGAATTCCGGTTCAATGGGATTGCCGGGAACTGCCACTTAATAACCTTTGACTTGGGTTCAGTTATTTGTTGGAGTGAAACAAAACTTAACAAACACGAGTATATTGAGTAACGATTACAAACGTCACTGATGGACCGATGGTTTTTTACAATAGCTTCAACTGTTGTGGCACGCTTGGATTGGCCACGCGAAAATAGCGAATTGCGCGTAACCGTCACACAAAACAACCTGGAAACATCTTTACCAGGGAGCTAGACCGACCGCAAACCAGCACAAAGCATAGCTGAACTTGCTTACTCGAAATTCTGAATCTAACTGAAGCTGAATTGACAAAGAGCTGAACTCGCAAATTCAGCAAGGAGGGGAAGGCTCAAACACTATTGGCTGAGGCGATCCTGCGTAGCCAATCGGAGCGTCGCACGTTGTTTAGGAATAAATGCTTATTTTAAGAAATCTTAATGCTAAGCTCTCTCAATGAGTCATTGTATTGAACGAAATCCATAAGCACATGAGTCCCAAATACGCTAAATCGGCTTAAGTCCTATTAGAAAGTGTATCCATCCGCTTAAAAGCCATTAACGGAAGCTTACAAATTCCTTTCCAATATTAACAGAGGCAAACAAATACGGCAAGATGCAAATTTGACTTTACCACGATCTTTGAATGAGATAGAACAGTTATGACTTGAATTACATGAATAATTATAAGCAAAAAGGTTTTGATGCACGCATCTGTGTGAATCAAACATGCCGCCCACGAAGTGCCGATTATGGCACGACGTGATTAGATCCCAAAATTAAACTGAAATCTAAAACTACCAAATAATCAAATGCATAACAAGAACTAATGACAGATGATAATCCAAGAGCCTTACAGATAACCTACAACTAGCATGAATACAAGCAAAGAAACAACTAAACCTAGCAAAATGTTCAATCAACAAAAACTACCAACTAAGAGCAAAGTCAATGTTTATTGCCCTTGATCGCAATGATCGTCTTTGGGTAGGATGTACACTTTACGCACCGAGCGTTTCAGGAGATTCCCTCGGAAATCGCGCACCTGCACCACACGCACAACACCATCCGCTCCTGGATATGTGGCCGAGATGATTGCCAGTGGCCAACGGTAGCTTGGAGATGCCTCGTCGTGGACGAGTACCACGTCGCCCACCTGGGGGGCTAGAGACGTGCTGGACGACTTCCATTTAGGCCGGCGCTGCAGGAGGTGGAGGTAGTCCCGGGACCAACGATCCCAAAACTGCTGGGACAGCCGCTGGACCAGCCCATAACGGCTGAGACGATTTTCCGGTATGTCCTGGAGTTGGGCGTTCGGAAACGAAGTCAGCTTCCGACCGATCAAGAAGTGGGCAGGAGTAAGAACTTCGGGGAATGAGGCGTCGGTAGGGAGAACACAGAGTGGGCGGGAATTTAGTATCGCCTCCACTTGAGTCAGCATGGTGTAATACTCAACGAAAGTTAACTTTGCTTTGCAAGATATTCGCCTTAAATAATATTTCAATGACTTTACCCCCGCTTCCCAGATGCCGCCAAAGTGCGTAGAGCGTGCCGGAATAAAATTCCACTTAATGCTATGTTTCGACAATTCCTCCCTTACGCATTGCTCACTAGAGCCTGACAGGATATTTCTTAATTCCGATAGCTGATTTCTGGCACCGGTGAAACAGGTCGTGAGGTCATCCACGAGTTCAAGATGAATAGCCTTCGTGGCCAAACACACAAATAGGGCTACGTAAGCATTTACTTCTTTCGCGCCTCGCCCGGATTTGTTTTCTATAAACACGGGACCCGCGTAGTCTATCCCGCAATTGCTGAAAGGAGGAGAGGGTGTGACACGAGCTTCGGGTAGTGATCCCATCAAGTGTTCATTCATCTTAGGCTTGGCCCGGAAGCATATCACGCAATTGTGTATTACTTTACGTATCTGGTCTTTGGCTCTCAGGATCCAAAACTTATCCCGCAATGAGGCCAGTAACACCGAGTGTCCACAATGCAAGAGATGCAAATGCTCTTGCTTCACGATTAGCAACGACAAAGGGTGACTAGCTGGTAACAAAAGGGGATGTTTCTGATCAAAGCTTAGATTGGAATTTTCTAGACGGCCGCCCACGCGCAGTAGGCCCTGATCGTCCAGAAATGGGTTTAGAGAAAGCAGCGCACTATTTTTCGGCAATGGCGCTTTCTGAGACAAAACTGCAATTTCTCCGGAAAAGACTTCCGCCTGGGCAATTTTGATCAGACGGCGAGTCGCGTCCTCCAATTCGTCAATGGCTGGAGGTCCTGACCAGCGCGTTTCGGTGTTTCTGTTTCTCGCAAGACGCAGGCAGTACGCGACTACGCGCTGTAATTTTGTGAAACTGGAATAGCGCCTGAAAAGTTCAAATTCTGGGACGCGATTGTGAAGAGTGGCCACTACTGGGCGCGACTCTTGGGCTGCTAGCTCACCCGAATCAATTTTAACGGGCTCGGGTTTTAAGTCCGCCTGTGACAAAAACTCTGGCCCGTGCCACCACAAGCGTGAGTTGAGTAACTCCTGGGGTAACATTCCCCTGCTAATTATATCGGACGGGTTGCAATTTGTACGCACGTGAAACCATTCTTCCCTATTGCTTAGTTCGTGAATCTCGGACACCCGGTTCGCGACGAACGTCTTCCAATTACTCGCATCCTTATTTATCCAGTGCAGAGTTATGGTGGAGTCCGACCAATAGTACACGCGGTCAAATTTAAATGCGGAGGAATCGAGTATAGTTTTAATCAAACGAGCCAACAGTAAGGTTGCGCAAAGCTCCAGACGAGGCAAGGATATAGTTTTTAATGGAGCGACCCTTGACTTAGCACAAAGCAAATTGGTGGTGACATTACCGCGCGCGTCAACGCAACGTATATACACGGCGCACCCATAGGCTACAAAACTCGCGTCCGCAAATCCGTGGAGATCTATCGAATTTAAGTCCTCGCAAATTACCCGTCTCGGAATTGCCAATGAGCCCAAAGCGTGTAATGAAGAATGGAGTTCGTCGTATCTGGAGCGCATCTCCATGGGCACCGTTTCGTCCCATGACAACTTCAACTGCCAAAGCCGTTGCACGAGAAGTTTCAAAGTTAGAACGCTTGGACCAAGTAGTCCCAAGGGATCGAATACTTGAGCCATACTAGAGAGTATAGCCCGCTTGGTAACTGATTTGCAATAGCTAGGGTTCACTCTGTAACTTAGCACGTCCCGCCGACTATCCCAAAAAATGCCGAGAGTTTTCTCCGTGGCGTCTTCCGTCAAAGAAATGGGCTCTACGCTGCCGCGATCCACACCAATGGCGCTAGCTACTTCACTGTCGTTGGATGCCCACTTTCGCAATTCAAACCCGTACCCCGACAAAGCGCTACTAATTTCGAATTGCGTTTTTATGGCTTCCGCCCTATTTTCAAAACCAGTCAGTAGGTCATCTACATAAAAATCCCGGCTAATTCTTAATGAGGCCTCTGGAAGCGATGCTTCGATTTCCTGGGCGATTTGTATCAAGCACCTAGTTGCTAGGTACGAGGCTGATTTAGTACCGTAGGTGACCGTTAATAATTTGAAGCATTTTACCGCTGAGGTTTTGTCGTCACGCCATAAAATTAATTGGTATTGCGTCTGCGAGGGGTCCACGAGGATTTGCCAATACATTTTGGCGCAATCTGCTTTCAGCATGTACTTGAATTGCCTAAAGCGACAAAGAATTGCAAACAACGACTGCTGGACCACTGGGCCCTTATGTTGAAGGTCGTTAAGCGATACTCCGGAGGAGAACGCACAACTGCCGTCAAAAACAACGCGATGTTTGGTCGTTGAGCTGTCCTCCTTTATGACTGGCAAATGTGGCAAATAAAACCGAGGATGAGGAAGGCTCGCTTCGTCGTCCACCTTGCTCAAGTGACCAAGCGACTCGTATTCTTTGAGAAATGCGGAATATGCGGTTTTCAACTCGGGATTTTTTGACAATTGGTTTTCTAATGAATAGAAACGCTTTAACGCTATACCGCGCGAGTCTCCCAGCGATAGAGCATCTTTCCTGAAAGATATGCTCACGATGAACCTACGCGGCTCCGACGACGCCCGTATCGTAGTCGATTGAAAATGGTCTTCGCAAAATTTGTCATCAGCAGAGAGTCGGCCTGATGAACCGTAAGCCCTTCGATTTCCCAAAATCTCTGAATGCCGTACTCGATGCCGGCTACACTCAAATGAACCCTATTTGAAAGAATGAGCGCTCGATTTTCGACGTTCATGTTTCCGCCTAAAACCCAACCAAAAAGAGTTTTTGTTAAGAATGGCTTCTCTGGGCCCAATTTCACCTGTCCCTGACAGAGCACTTGCCAAAAGACATTCGCACCTAATAAAAGATCAATCTTTCCCGGTGTATTACAATCTGAATCGGCTAGCACAATGTTTGGTGGGATCTTCAAATCCCTCAACGAGAAAGAAAGGACCGGCAGAGGGTCCGTAATTTTGTCTAAAACAACACAGCTCAAAATGTCCTCGTATTTCCCGTTGCGGGAGCGGATTCGAACGTTTGCTCTGAATTCAGCGTTCAGAGCCCCGGCACCAACACCCGACAGTGAGGTGATATTACCCCGTTTCTCAATTTTCAAATTTTGACACAAGTCGGCGCTAACTAAGTTAAGTTGGGATCCGGGGTCCAAAAGAGCTTTTGCCCGGGAAAATGACCCGGAGGATCCTTCTACGAATACGCTAACCGTGGACAATAAAACTTGCGCTGGCGCCGCGATTGTAGGACGGCTACAGGCTGCTGAAACGGATGCGACGGGTGCCTCGCTCGGGGCGACAGCCCCGACCTCCCGTGTGTCGCTGCTGGTTTCTGGCGGTCCAGGACGCGGCGACGGAGTATTTTCGTGCGCGTCGCGCTTTGGACGCAAACACAGTAAAGTATGGTGCTTTTTTCTGCATACGCGGCATCTCGACGATGTGCATTTTACCACGAAATGTCCGGGCTTGAGACAATTGTTGCATAATTTCAAACGACGCGCCTCTTCGATACGAGCGTTTACCGACAATTTTGAAAATGATTCGCAAGCGCTAATCGAATGATTACTATTTTTGCAAAAATCACAAGAATGATTACCTTGCTCTCTGGCTACATGAGCGCGTGCATGACTTTTTTGCTCGGATCCCTGATTTCCCAAACTCGAACCTATTTTCGCAGCTTCCA
Organism: Agriotes lineatus; assembly: GCA_940337035.1. Classification (NCBI taxonomy): domain Eukaryota; kingdom Metazoa; phylum Arthropoda; class Insecta; order Coleoptera; family Elateridae; genus Agriotes; species Agriotes lineatus. The sequence goes on from CALNHX010005034.1 coordinate 17,026, forward strand.
GCAAACCTAATAAGTGACTTTTGCTCTCTAAAAAATCTAACAACTCTCGCAAAGTAGGAAATTGTCCGGTATGTTTGTATAATTTCCAGTCAGTCTGCATTGCTGAGCTGAGCTTCGAAACTATGATATGTATTAGTATGGTGTATACTGTGGATTCCCCGTACGCCTTTAAAATTTCCAAAATTCTAACTACACTATCGAGCAGCCTTTGAACAGACGAATGTGAATCCTTTTTTACGCTCTCTAAACTGAATAACGCATTTATGTTTGATTTTACTATCAGTTTCTTATTTTCAAATCGCTTGACTAGGATGTCCCAAGCAATGGTATAGTTATCGTTGGTAACTTTTAACGACGAGATTGAACTAGCAGCTTCTCCCTTAAGGGAAGAAATCAAATAGTAAAATTTCTGAACGTTGGTCAAATTAGCGTTGTTATGAATAAGCGACGTAAAGGAGTCATGAAATTGAACCCAATTCTCGAATTTCCCCGAAAAGGAAGGCAAATCTAAGGGTGGTAATCTTAATCCAGCGAGCTCTCCTGAAGGGCCACTTTGCAAAGAATTTTGACCTAGATTCGGTTTTATACCCGGACTGATCTTATTTCTTGATAAGAATTCCTCGACTGTGCTACTAATCTCGCTAAAATGAGTCATAAAAGAGTCGAATTCATTGAAAAGTTTATCAAAGTGTTTAGCGTCGGCCTCCATTAGGCCCTCCATTGACTTCTTATACTCATCCAACAAATTTTAGAAACAACTAAACTCTTTTGACAAGTTGCCGACCTCGTGAGCCTTCACGGGGCTGGACGAAGAAATTCTATGAAATAGAGTTTCGAAACGATCTACTTGGGCTTTTATGAATTTGCAACGAGTGGTTAAAGTGCGAGTTTCCGACATGACCGCTGATGTCGAACGAGTTTCCACCATGACTGACACAAGCAAAAAACAACACTAAACGAAGGTGTAATAGAAAAGGACTTACTTTTGATTTTAAAACGTAGTAACTTCTTGACGAACAGAAAACCAACCCGCTGCCGATCGCTGCCGCTTGATGTGGGACCTGGACTCGGTGTAGGCTCTCGATGGTTGAATTTCCTGGTGTTGGCGAAGCTTCTTGACGATCCCCGACGAAATGATGTTGGAGCAATTGCATCCACCAGCTACTGGAAACTTGTACACTCGCGTTTTTTAGCTTCTTCCACATCCGGCTTGAAGGACCAATGTTTTTTGCATGATTAACTTGAAAAGAGGCTTCCACGAATGGGGCCCCCAGTTAATCCGCTGCGAATTCCGGTTCAATGGGATTGCCGGGAACTGCCACTTTAATAACCCTTGACTTGGGTTCAGTTATTTGTTGGAGTGAAACAAGACTTAACAAACACGAGTATATTGAGTAACAACGATTACAAACGTCACTGATGGACCGATGGTTTTTTACAATAGCTTCAACTGTTGTGACACGCTTGGATTGGCCACGCGAAAATAGCGAATTGCGCGTAACCGTCACACAAAACAACCTGGAAACGTCTTTACCAGGGAGCTAGACCGACCGCAAACCAGCACAAAGCATAGCTGAACTTGCTTACTCGAAATTCTGAATCTAACTGAAGCTGAATTGACAAAGAGCTGAACTCGCAAATTCAGCAAGGAGGGGAAGGCTCAAACACTATTGGCTGAGGCGATCCTGCGTAGTCAATCGGAGCGTCGCACGTTGTTTAGGAATAAATGCTTATTTTAAGAAATCTTAATGCTAAGCTCTCTCAATGAGGCATTGTATTGAACGAAATCCATAAGCACATGAGTCCCAAATACGCTAAGTCGGCTTAAGTCCTATTAGAAAGTGTATCCATCCGCTTAAAAGCCATTAAAAGAAGCTTACAAATTCCTTTCCAATATTAACAGAGGCAAACAAATACGGCAAGATGCAAATTTGACTTTACCACGACCTTTGAATGAGATAGAACAGTTATGACTTGAATTACATGAATAATTATAAGCAAAAAGGTTTTGATGCACGCATCTGTGTGAATCAAACATCTAGTATCCGCAGAATGAAGGTGTTTTAGTCTTGGAAAACATTGAATCCTAGGATACTAGATTTTAAATCATACATCAAGCTTATAAACTGTATTCTAACACATTGGAGTAGAAGGCCCGCTATCCCCTCCACTTTTAATTGATTGATCTAATTAAACCGCGAAATAAATCCGCGATTTGATCTAATTAATTTTCGCGGATTGATCTAATTAATTTTTGCGTTTTTATCTAATTAACCACATATGAAGTTTGATATTTAATTTTGATATGTGCTACTGATTAAATTATGCGGCGGCCATTTTTAATTTGCTTCCAGAGTTACCCGGCGGCCATTTTAATTTTTGAGCAAATATTTGAATTTGAAATTTTTCAGATTGATAAAAATAAAAATAATTCCATCAAAACCACGTACGAAACCAGTTTTTTTAAAATTATTAACAGGCTTTTAAAACTATAGACGATACAATTCCGCTGTTATAAATTATAATTTTCAAGAAATAGTTAGTTTAAAATATAGAAGCGTGACAACAAAACAGTGAAATGGCGTTCTGTTCAAACCCTTTAAATCCGTAGAGCTCCGTGGCCTAGAGGCGTAAACGGATGCAACCCAGATGTGGATACGAACGTAGCGGGTTCAAATCCAAGTCGGCCAGAGATTTTTTTAGATTAAACATCCATTCTGTGAATGCAAGAGAGACAAACAACGCCCTATGAGTACAAGAGAGACAGATTTACCAATTGAAATTCAAAAATTTGCGCGAAAATTGAAATTAAAACTGGCAGCCGAGAGAAGTGCGCGCGCAGAAAACCAAGATGGCCGACCCCCGGGAAGTTTAAATTCAAAAAATGGAAAAATCTGAAAAATTTTAAATTCAAATATTCGCGCGAAAATTAAAAGGTATTGTTAAATTTGCTCATCAAGGTCATCTAAATTTATTAATTTTACTTAGTTCTTATACTAGATCTTTAGCGTTTGTCTTCCAATTTAATATTTTAATTTAGCTTTTAAGTAATGATCGTTGTCGACATCGATTTTCTTTTTACTCCAACATCAATTCTACTTAGTCAACTTTTTCTATTACCATCATATATAGATGTCTTATTTCTACTTCATATTTTTCGCGTGTATGTATATTCGAACATAGTGTTGCCTATCACCATCTTTTACCCACAAAGGTTATAATTCTGTTAGCGTTAACGTTTTCCTATTATAAATCTTTAAATTTATCGTGTAATGCATTCCAAAATTCCATTAGCTCCGGTTTATTTAATTTCAATTAGTGCCCACATGACTTGCAAAGAGTGAACACGTTTAACTAGCTTAAGTGAGTTGAGTGATACGCTATCGTGTGATAGACGCGAGGTCAAGAACACTTCCCGTCGATATAATTCTACACGTATTCTGTAAGTAAAATAAATTCACACAGAGAGGCGACATTACCAATTACGGCAGCCATGCTGCCAGCCGGTAGCGGCTACAATGGGCAACAATACGCATATGCTCAGCAACAAGTCCTAAATAACTCACCTATAAATATCCCCCAAACCAGTTTTCCCGGTATAATGCTACAAAATCCTAACTTCTTAAACCAAACAACGTACCAACAATCTTCTAACCTGCAATACCCAACTACTCAATGCCAACCACAGCCCCAGTACCAACAAGTACCTCAATCAGTTTTAACTCCTCAATTACAACAATCACAGCATTCGCACCGAACAAAAAATCAAGAACAAAGCCAGCCTATTGATATAGATGAAGATGAAAGCAATGAAAGTCAGAAAAATACCAACACTAACAGTTGGCAAATAGTCAAAGGGCACAAACGTAAACGAATACAAAAATCAAACCCCTCATTATCAACCACTGACCAACCACAATCAAATTTGCCAACAAACAGATATGCTATATTAGCAGAAACCTCTACAAATAATATAATAACAATTAATGAACAAGAGTCAACTCCACTAATAAACAAGCCACCACCCATTTTTGTACAAGGTGTGGCTAACTATGACGAAATGGTGGAAAGTCTGACTGCAGTAGCGAAAATAGAGCAATATACGACAAAGAGCCTAACTGATAATGTGGTCAAAATAAATGCAAACACTCCGGATACGTACAGAAAAATAATAAAACACATGTGCGAAAAAAATATCGTACACCATACTTACCAGATGAAATAAGACCGGCCATACAAAGTGGTATTAAAACATGTCCACCATTCTACTCCAACTGAGGGAATAACAAAAGCTCTTAAAGAAATGGGTCATAAAGTACGAAACATCATAAATATAAAAAGCAAACGTACAAAAGATCCACTCCCAATATTCTTTATTGATCTCGAACCGGCCGCGAAAAACAAAGAAATATACAAAATCAGATCTCTGGAAAACGTGCTTGTCAACTTTGAGCCCCCAAGAAAAAATGTAGAAATAGTCCAATGCACAAGATGCTAAAACTACGGTCACACAAGAACATATTGCAACAGGCCATATGCGTGTGTGAAGTGTGGAGGACCACACGACACCAGAACTTGCAAAAAAACAAGGGACACAGATGCCACATGTGTATTATGGGAAGAATCACACCCGGCCAACTACAAGGGATGCTCAGTATATCAAGATCTACAGAATAAATACCAACCTAACAGTCAAACATCAGTCAGAAGACCTCCTCAGATAACAGAAAGAAATTTCCCATTCCTACGTCACCCACAAAATAACCAACAACCAACTACAACCATTCAATTTAACCTACTCACAGACAGTATCAAATCAGCCCAACCCGAATCAAGACTTGACCCTCCAGCAATTACTAGAAGAATTTAAATCCTTATTTAACCAACTCCTACAACAAAATAACATAATTTTAAACATGCTAAGTACCGCCATTAACAAAATAGCTCAGTAATGGCTAACTTTCTCCGATTAGCTTTATGGAACGCCAACGGACTGCAATACAAAAGACTGGAAATTGAAAACTTCTTACATGTCAACAATATAGATATTATGCTCGTGTCAGAGACTCATTTCACTAACAAAACGTACATAAAGATACCACACTATTCTGTCTATCACACGGAACACCCTGATGGTACGGCGCACGGTGGATCAGCAGTATTAATCCGTAGTTCTATTTCTCATTATGAACAACCACAATACAAAACGGACTTCTTGCAAGCCACGGCAATCCAAGTTTAAAAACTCACAACCCCACTAACTGTTTCGGCCATTTACTGTCCTCCGAGACACAATTTAACACAACAAATCTTACAACCGTTCTTCGAAACTCTAGGTCCAAAATTTATAGTAGGAGCAGATTTCAATGCAAAACATACTCACTGGGGTTCGCGCTTAACAACCACTAAAGGCAGAGTATTATTTAAACTTATTACAGATAATAAATACAACTTCCTATCTACTGGTAATCCTACTTATTGGCCGTCTGATCCAAACAAAATCCCCGATCTACTAGATTTTTTCATTACAAAAGGGCTCTCATCAAACTATATGGAGGTCACCCCCAATTATGATCTTATTTCTGACCACTCCCCGATAATAGCTACAATTAGCACAACTATTATTTACAAAACACCGAATCCTTCAATTAGTAACAGGAGAACTGATTGGGATACCTTTAAGGACCACATTGAACAGCATCTTAATAGAAACGTAAGCCTAAAAACTGCAGAGGAAATAGAATACGCAACAAATCACTTCATAACAACGGTACAAGAAGCGGGATGGAACTCCACACCACAGCCAACAAATATAAAAGCTAGCAGCCCCAACATACCAAACGAGGTAATGGAAATTGTGAAAGAAAAAAGGCGGGCAAGAGCTAAATGACAACACACTCATAGCGTAGAAGACAAAAGAATGTTTAACCAATTAAATAATAAACTAAAAAATAAATTAAAATCTGTTCGGAATGAGACCTTTCAAACATACCTGAAATCAATCACTGCCCATGACAACTCAATATGGAAAGCCACTAAGGGCATTAAACAACCTAAAATTCACATTCCACCAATACGTGATCAAGGAAATTCATGGTTAAGAACGGATAAAGAGAAGGCAGAAGCATTTGCAGACCACCTAGCAGACGTCTTTCAACCAAATTCTAATGAAGTAGATCCGGAAATAGAAAAAGAACTAGAAACACCGCTATAAATGTCTCCACCAATACGCAAGATTACTATCAAAGAAATTGAGAATGAGATAAAATGGTTAAAAAATAAAAAAGCACCAGGACAAGACCTAATAACGACAACTGTACTAAAACAATTACCTGAACAAGGAATAAAGTTTCTACAAATTCTCTTTAATGGGATATTGATACTAACATACTGGCCGTTACAGTTCAAATTTGCACAGATAATACTTATCCCCAAACCTGGCAAACCCCCTAATGATATAACTTCCTATCGTCCTATTAGCCTACTCCCCATGGTGTCCAAGTTGCTTGAGAAACTAGTACTCAGACGTATTAATGAAAATTCACTACAAGAAGCATGGCTACCTAACCATCAATTTGGATTTCGGCACCAACATTCCACAATTCAACAATGCCACCGTCTGACAAACATAATCCAAAATGCATTACAAAATAAAACATTCTGCTCTGCCGTTTTCCTGGATGTTAGGCAGGCGTTTGACAGGGTGTGGCATAGAGGACTACAATGTAAAATCAAGAAAACATTTCCCCATGAATATTACCTTCTGTTGCAATCGTACCTTACATGCAGAACTTTTCAAACCAAAATTGGCAAGGAAGTATCCCAAATCAAAGAAATAGGAGCTGGAGTACCTCAGGGAAGTGTGTTAGGGCCTATGCTATACCTACTATTTACCTCCGATCTACCTACAACAGAATAAACGGAAATAGGAACATTCGCTGATGACACGGCGATACTTACGTGTAACGAGAACCCGATAGCAGTGTCAGCTGCAATACAAATGCATTTAAATCAAATTGAACAGTGGACACTTAAATGGAAAATCAAAGTAAACGAGAGTAAATCAACACACGTTACATTCACGACAAAATATCAGGAATGCCCACCTGTCACTCTTAATAATAAGTACATCCCTCAGGCAACTGAAGTTAAATACCTGGGATTGCATATTGACAGAAGATTGACATGGAAAACCCACATTAAAAAGAAACGAAATGAATTAGACATAAAAACGAAGAAAATGTATTGGCTCATCGGGAAAAACTCCTCATTAACATTAGCTAACAAAGTGTTATTATATAAGACCATCATCCGACCAATCTGGACCTACGGCTGTCAGCTGTGGGGATGTGCAAGTAGATCTAACGTCGAAGTCATTCAACGATTCCAGTCTAAAACCATTAGCAGTATGGCAGGTGCACCCTGGTATGTGACAAATCAAACTCTCCACGCAGACCTCAACATCCCATACGTTAGCGAATTAATCAAACAGTATGCCATTACGCACCAAACAACCTTAGAACTCCACCCAAATGAAACTATTGCACCGCTGGTTAATGATCCTGAACTCAGACGCCTTAAGAAGAAATGGCCAAAGGATTTAATAAATTAACAGCAGGATGACTCCACTGGGAGTCCTCCAACCAAGCCAGCATAATACATAATACAAATCATTAGCTCATAGAATGTATTAATGTTCTGATTGCTAATTAAATAAAATTACAATAAAAAAAAAATTATTTGAAGTTTAGGTAGTAAACATAGATAGATAAACTGTTATTTGGATTTGTTTAAATCGATCACTCCAATTCTTTTTGCTATTGCTTTTCATGCCATAATTATTTTAATGTTCCTTTTTCTGACAATACATACCACTCCTGTTTGTGTTGCTTCTGTTTTTTTTTCATGTGGTTTTTAGAGTAGTTCGCTATTCCCAAAAAATAAAAATATTAAATATCGAACGTTTTGAGGGACAATCTGCCCTCGTCAACGAATAACAATTTAAACTAAAAAAGAACAAAGAACTTAGCTTTTCACTGTGACTAAAAAACGACCAAACTCCAATGAATTGCTTGACATTGACATTTGATTACCCATACATACTTGATCTTATCTTTAAAAATCGACAACCAACTTTTATCTAACAATATTGAAACACACGAAATGCATTTTTCTTCGTTAAGTAAAATATCCGCCATTAATTGTTTTTGAAATACCTACTTGTTAAAGATTTCTTTAAGGACTAATTACTACTACGTAAGCAACCTCTTTACGGCCGCAGGCCGTAAAAAGTGCCCGTAAAGACCTCGGCTTGCTAAATTGTGTGCCAAACGTCAAAGTGACATTTGTCACACAATTCAGTAGCAAGCAAGCCTGCAACATATTATATACAATATTCCACAAATAAGAAGACGCAAAAGACTGCTATAACTCCTGAACATACGTTAAAATAACTTGGTCATTCACAATTTTAACGTATTTAGAAATATCTTCATCATTTTCTACAGATGCCATAAGTTACGAGCTGGTTACAACTTAAAACTGCTTACAGCCATACACAAAATTGGAAATAATAGCTATTTAGTAACATTTGAGGTAGGCAAGTACAAGCCAAGGCAAAGCGGCGGCTTGTTGCCTGCCGAAAATGTTAATAGGCGATACATTCCGAGTTATCTTATTACATTTTTCCCGCTGCTTATCGAAATTTTCCTAGATTTTCGAAAAAAATTGTTTGGTTTATAATTTGTCACCAGGATTAATTTTCGTGAGTCGTGTTACCTGTGAGTGTCACATGTTACATAAACACTTGCAATTGTAAACAAAACGTCTAAGTCTGCATCTTGCGATGTTAATTTTATTATCCTAGGAACTTAATAATAACATTAAGTTCCGTTGTCAAGAGAAAGCAGCAAACAAATATAATCACCGACTTACACGTTTTGTTAGTAAGGTTGTATCACTGACTTGCATGATCAGTTGCAACGTTCTACGCACTAAATTTTTCTCGTTATTACACAAATGCGGCGTTTTGATGAAAATAAATTACAAAAAAATAGGTATGACCGAATTGTATGTAAGTATTACAAAAACTATTGTACAATACAGTTCCGTTAGGGACTTCACTGCCTCGCCAGTATTATTCGACTCGCTCTTCGAGCTCGTCTCACAAACTCTCTGTCTCGGCCGTAAAGGCTATCCTAACGGACTTCTACTGTAAAATACTATTAATTTTACGTTTTACTGACTTCGATTTTTTAGACAAGATCTTTGTGTTATGCCATTGTATTTTGTAGCTGTTATTCCAAGCCTGTTTTGCCAGCTTAGACTTTGAATTGATATGTTTTTATCATATTTTTATGTTCTTTATCTCTAACTACTAAAGATCTGGATGTTTGACCGATATAATATGTCAGTAAGTGGTATATTATTTAGCAGCTAACTGCAGAGATGGATTCGTAAATGTTTTCTAACGAAGATAGAGTTGGGATCTAGCTTTTTTAACTATGCCGGTGATATAGTCAGACCAAGTTAAAGTGGATGTTACAGCAACTCCTAGATCTACTTGAATATCAGTATCGTATATCCCCTCCCCTCCACGGTAGATAACATTCACACACGTACAGTAGGGCTGTGGAAGCTCCTTTCAGATATCACATCAGAGTTGTGTGCTGTGCGAAATCTGACTCTCGCCAAAAACTCAATACCGGCATGGATCTGTGTGAGATTTTGAATATTTGTGCATCAAAATACGCTGAAGACGATGGATTTATTGGCTTTGCGTTTAGATGTGAGGCTCTTTTACAATTAAGATAAGCATTTTGGTAGTCAGCAGCCATCTTGGAGTCATTTAGGATGCAGCTTCGCGCGGTTGCAGATTTCAGAGGGTTGTTGACAGTGGCATGGTGAAACAAATAAGCAAGACGGTGACTGCATAACTACTACAAATTAACCTTCTTTTACAGTCATGCAAACATTTTTTACATTACACATGCATTTTTATACTTCTCCTTTTAGGAGGTTTGCAATCATCGTCGTTATTTTTACTTTGGAGTAGCCAGCTTGGAATAGTTCTTTGGATGTTGTGTTGTACCATTTCATCAGATTGAGCAACCATGCAATTCTACGCCTACCAATATTACGTCTGCTTACTATCCTTCCCTGCATGATTACCCGGAGCAATTCGTACTTCTCGCCTCTTGTAGTTGTCTTTCTTGTACTGTAGGTGTAATCTCAAGTTGTTTGTTCATATGCTCCAGCCCTTTATTGTTTGACACTTTGTCCGTTCCATAAAACAGAATAGAAAACACGTAACATCTTACCGTTCTGGTACTTAAATCTAAATTGGTTTGCCGATCACATAAAAAAGTACGTATTTTAAGGGACACTCCTCTGGCTATTTTTATTTAATTTTTAATTTAATTTCGTGTGTATGGTCGACGTTATTATTCACTTACCAAGATATTTTTACTTTGTTGTTTTTTTTTCAATTAGCTTGCCTTCGATGTATTACTCTGGTCTTGGTGTTTGTATTTTAGTTATTACCATGCACTTTGTCTTTTTCAAGTTTATTCGAACACCGTATTGTAAACTAACATCGTTAATATTTTGAACTGCTCTTTGTAGACCGCTTAGATTCTCTGATATAATGACAGTATCGTCTGCGTACCTCAAATAATTGATTGGCTGGCCATTTACTACAATTCTAGATTGTTGTGCTTTTTAAGCTTCCTTGGATATCTTCTTAGACTGTAGATTAAATAACATAAAGGATAATATACGCCCTTGCCTTACTCTCTTTTTTATTCGTATTTCCTTTGCAACCTCATTATCTACTTGAATGATAGCTGTTTGGTATCAGTATAACGATTTTGTAATCTGTATATCTCTTGAGTCGATGTTCTTTGTCGAAGTAAGTTTATCAAAGTATCATGTCGAACATTATCAAACGCCTTTTCGTAGACGGGCATAGCCTGGTTCATGTCAAGACATCTCTGTGCTAATACTTTAAAACTGAAAACTGCTTCTCTTGTACCAAAGCGCTTTCTGAAGCCAAACTGTGTGTTGCGTATATCTGCTTCTAATTTACTGTAGATTCTTTTCTGAATAATTTTCAGGAATATTTTTAATGTAGGTACGACTCATTAAGCTAATAATTCAATAGTCATTGCACTCTTTGGCATTTGGTTTCTTTGGTAGAGTTACAAAGCTAGTTTTTGTCCATTGCTTCGGTATTATTCCAGTTCTGTATATTTCATTAAAAAGGTCTACAATAACCTTGAGCTGGTTTGATAGATGAAATGTATTAGTTTTAGGAGCTCACGTGGATATTCATCTCGTCCTACTTATTTTTCGTATCTTAATGTTTTTATAAATAACTTCTTTCATTATGTTTGTGGCCGTTTGATTGTTTCTCGTACTTCTTGTATCTTGAAAACGTTCTTCTATGTGTTCTTTCCACCGTAAGAGTTTTTGTGCTGTTTCTACTAAGATTTTACCGTTTTTATCGTTAACCATGGCAGATTGTCTTTTTCCGATTGTACCTGTTAGCTTTTTAATTTCTTTATGAAGATTGTGAATATCATGTTTTGCTTGTAGTTCTTCTATCTGTTTGTAATTTTCTGAAATCCATTTGCCTTTTGCTTCTCGAACCTTTTTTGCTATATTTCTTTGTTGTTCTTTATGTTTATTCGCATCGGTTTTACTTGGTTTCTTTTTTCCATAAGGAGTAAACTTTCTTATGTCATCTATTTCTGCTTAGGTCTCCTCTTATCTGATGTCTGTGTCTATTGTCTTCTGCCATACTGATCTAATTTTGATGTTTATCTCTTTTTGTACTTGTTCCTTTATGTCTGCGTCTTCCAGCTTTTGTGTCCATATGCTCTTACTCTTGGTTTTAGGTTTTATTTGTTTAAGTTTGATATGGACTTTAGCAACTAGGGATTGGCGCGTGACGTGAAAACAGTCGGGTAACGCCGGGTCACGGTGGGTCCTGTCGTGAACGTGACTAATATTTGAAAATCGGGATGTGAATGTGAGTAAAAATTTTCAAGGCGTGATTCACGCTTCACGTTCATTTCACATTAAATATTTAGTAATGAATAAAAGATTGCAGTGTGCCCCGCCCACCTGCTACCCATCCATGTGGAAGATCTAGAGATGGAGCTGCGCATGCGCATCTGTGTTGTGTGTACTGTGTACAGTCAATAGCGTTCTGACTGGGAATTAATAATTATAGCGCATGTAGGAATAGCGCATTCGCTTGCAACATCCCATAAAACGCTGGAATATATATTTTTTTAAATTTAAAATTTATTAGAAACGTGAAGATATTTTTACCCCTAGCTGAATTTGATTTTTAAAATTATTTAGTGTCACAATGTAAACACGAGGGAAGTTCGGTGTACATTCCTTCTTTTTTGTTTCAATTTGAACATTCTGTTCTATCTGAACTGTAATTTTGAAATAAAAACTGCGGAAAGACGAGTCGCGGCTAGTCCGTGATCTAGACCTGCCTGAAGAAGCCAGAAGTGTCAAATATCCTCATAAACACCAATCCTGATTCCGTTCCAAAGGTTTCCGAATTCGGTATCTAAGAACAAGCCCCGTACTCGCCCTTAACGTAATATGTTTTTGAAATAGCTCTACGTTGCATTTGTGATTTCTGAATCCGGTATCAAAGTACGACTACTAAAGCAACCATTTAACTGAACACAGTGTTTGCTAGATTAGGTAGCTGGTATTTACCTACACTTTCTTGCATCTATAAGGGGCAGGACTCCAACACTACACCGCAGAAACGAATATTTTACGCTTTCTCGACCAACACGCAATTGATGCATGGATAGCTCTCACGAGGTCAGCATACCCCCAGAATTAATTAAAATAGCTAATTACCTCACAAAAGCACTTTGATTACCCACGGCAAGGTCATAGGGCACCACCAAATGAAATCACTGCTTCCACTCATAGCCTTAAGATCCAACCTGCACTTTCGCCGCAAGTTCCGGCGGAGCGCTTCTGCTGGCACTCGGGCTTTTACAATGTAAGAATTAACCAATTATAGAACACTGACGGCTGCTAAAAGAGCGCTCAGAGACCGTTTAGTACCTGTACTAAGCAAATTACATCTAAGGCGATCCCTAACCAAGATCATCTGCCAAAATTTAGCTGCACGCGGTTGTTTAAGAATGTCAACCATTCAACCAGCAGCGGCCATACCTTGTAATTACAGAAACAACTGCATAATACAGCATACACCGTCAAGTGAAGCATCTTCGTCGCCTTACCGTGAGTTGCCAATGTTCAAGGCCAAATAAATATCACGTACCGTTGGTTGCAGACCTTTTGGGCCGGGCTTTGCAGCTACTAATCCGATTATATATTTTGTTGTTGTTTTATGTAAATACGTTGTATGATTGAGTTTAATTTAAGAAAACTTCACTTGTAACATAAAGTCCAATATACATATTCTATCTAGAGCGTTATTTATCTATACACTCGAGAATACTTACGACCCTGGCATTCTCGATTATCAGTAAAGGCAAATTAGTAAATTGGAAGAGTAATTAAGCTAAAATTACATGATCAGAGCAAAGTTTACTTATCCAGAATATTATAAATGAAGAATAAAAGGTATTTGACCTGAGGGTGAACCTTCATAAAACCAAAATAATGAGCAATACACAGAGTAATACTCGTATTACTATCGATAATGTTGTCCTGGAAAAGGTACACCAATACATATAATTATTTTGGTGACACCACTAAAAATAGACAATAGGATTGAGTATCGATGTGAAGAGAAGAGTTGAACCGTCATGGGCAGCGTTTGGAAAATTTAGATTTATACTAAAAAGCGATGCACCGATAAGTCTAAAACGTAGAGTGTACTATAGCTGCAATTATCCGTAAATGTAGAGGAGACAAACAGAAACAGAACAACTTAGTATTACTCAAAGAGCGATGGAGCAGACCATGTTGGAATTCACTTTAAAAGACAAAGTTCGAAATAATGATATTCGCAACAGAACGAAAGTGACAAATGTAGTAAATCGTACAGCATAACTCAAGTAACAATGTGTCGAACACGTGGTAAGACAGAACGCAGAAAAATGGTCACAAAAAATAACAAATTGGAGACCACAGGTTCAAGAGAGAGGTGGAAAAACTTCAAAAGTGTGAATCGATGATGTAAAGAGTATAGTTGGACAAGAGTGGATGAGAATTGCCAGAGATAGAAATACATAAAAACAGTTGGAAAAGACCAATTTCTAGCAGTGAACGGATACATCTAAAAAGAAGAAGACGGTACTTATAATAAACGCATGCCTGTCTTCGTCTGTAGCGATTTCATCGTCACTGATCAGACGCAGTTCGCCCGTTATCGGTTCTGTCATAAAGGTGCACTTTAGAATTCAGCAATAAGTATGTGCGTTTAATGATACCGTGCCTGGTCCAGTGTGTCAGGCATGTGCTTATAACTTTTATTTTCTTTGGGAGTGCGAAATCATATCCCACCGACAGCGATGTCATAATTTTTTGTGAATTGATGTAATTCGCATTACTAAGTGTTTTATTTTACTGTTTAAGTATTACTAGAAACACTGAATGCTCTACAAACGCTATTCAATTTCTTTATCAATTTCTGTAACCCTTTTACTTAGAATTCAATTTTCAAAAAAAAAAATTATTGTAATTAGAATAGGAGCACTTACGTGGTGGATTCAAAAGCTAGTACAACCATTATTTGTTTCTAAATTTTTATCTGATTTTTTGTATTTAATTCCATATCTAACAATTTCTTCAGTTATAACTCTATAGATTTCCAGCGGCAGGTATCAAATTACATCAGCTGTATTTCACTCTTCTATTTGAGAAGACAGGCTAGAAATCAGTAGTTACATTTAGTAACTTCATAAATCTATAAAATTGCCTTAGTTTGCACTCGAGTTACACGAAACCGGAGTAATCGTAAGCCCGGCAAAGAACTACCATCAATCTTTTTTGTAGAACTCGGGGCATTATGTCAAGAAACACCGAAAATCTATAACGGGCCCTGAACGTTCTGTGACAGAGCAAGGGAGCGGATTTATACCTCTGTTTTTGGCGTATCTATCATTCGTCTCTAGCGCAGTCAACCCGTGCAAAATTGAAATTAACAAGTTTGTCACGTTAACTGAAACCCGTCCAATTCCGAAAATGATACAAACATGTCCCAATCAATTTGCAAAAGTTGCAGGTGCGAGCCGAAGTTTACAATGGAGAGTCACCCGTATGGCTTCAGAATATCAGTCATCCATTATTACTACCAAAACTTAATTATCAACTTTCTAATAATAAGTTGGCGAAAACGACGTCGCTGGCATCCACAATGAGAGCGGACAACACGGGGATGAAAAGGTGCCGTTTGTATAATTTTAACTAAATAACTTTATTACTAGGACCGTGATTAATCCAGAGCGGAGGGCTCTCGTCCTGTAAGATTAGGCCATTTTATGTTGTTTGTTCAGATTCCGGCACTCCATTCCTTAAATTAATTCTGCACTAAGCGAAATGTTCAACATTTCCTTACTAATAAAGGGCCCTTGTTCAGCCAGGAAAGGTCGCGCTATCTCGCTATCTGCATTACGCCACTATCGCTCGAGATATAATCTTAAGGCGGTAACGGAAGCACACGCATTGCGAGAAAAGTCAATGTTTTCGAGTTTTGGTATTATTTCCGCCCGGAGGTTTAATATGAACTCCGTCTCCAGCGCTATGGGCCATGAAAATTACGGACCTCTCGATATACCTCCACGTCATGCGTTTCCTTAATATCCTGACTGGCATATGTAACAGCAAGATATTCCCCTGTGAAAATGACGAGGTACTACATTAAACACAGGGTCGGAACGGATGGGGATGGGACTCTGCTGTTCGTGAAAATTAGTTGTAGCAGAATTCTAAAAATGCTCATCGAGAAGTTATGCTAAACACACAGCAAGCTGTTTTTAATTGAAAAGGTCAATACACCAACTGTGGTGTGTATATTTATCCACATTCAAATAATATTAATTATTGACAGATGTACCGCATCCAAATGTTATTATTGGCAAAACAGGTTTAGTATTCCGACATATTTTGAATCTCATATTTTTTGGGGTTTTGGAATATTAGCATATACATAATGAAATATCTTCGTAATGCAACCCAAGTCTCATTTTTTATGTTTCAGATACCACTAGTACACAGTCTAAAGACAATTTCATACGAGATTTTTAATAATTGTGTGTATAAAACATCAGATAGCAATGAAGTCAGGAATTCGGATTTTATGATTTTAGAATGAAGGGTACTACCTATTCGTATATCACCCTGACCTCATGTAATAAAGCTATTGGCCAATTTCATTACATCGCATGGTTAGGTTAGGTTTATCGTATTCAAAATCATCTCGCCAGGTTGCCAGATAGCACCTAAAATAAAGTGAATAAAATGTCAAACCACGTGAAGATAGAACGACAAACGGTTCCGTACCTGCGACTGCATGTGGCCAAAACGTGAGTTTTCTTGCAAAATACCGATAAAACTTAATATAATCAGATATGTGCAACAATTCATTAAACCATTATACTCAACCAGTACGCTCATTCTACCGATTTTTTTTTATTGATAGATTCACTTCTTTAGCGTGGCATCGAAAATAAAGTACATACTCAAATTCCTAAAGTAGCTACCGGGAAAGTAGCTCTCCAGCACCCTGGCCAGTTGCCAATCTAAGAATTATCAAAATCTATATAGGCAACCTATATGCCCTTCGGTAAAATCAAAACAGATGCATAGGCAACTCAATATACACAACGAACTTATTAATTTTTCAAATTACTGTATAATTTAGGAAAGTTAATCTGATTTTGAATAACAATTCGACTTTATTTAATATGATAAGAATTTGATAAACCCGTAACCGGTTGCTACAACCATAGTTTCACCACATGATATACGAAAAAGTTGTTTTTGCATGTTCAATAAAACACAAATTTTCAAATAAATTCTATTGCAATTGTTACAACACATTACAGTTCGCAGTTGCACGGCATATTCTGTATTAGTGGTAGTTTTTGGAAATTCACTGATATTACATTAATAAATTATAATTTTAAAATGTTATGATTGTGTTTATAGCATATTTAATAATTATGTTAGGTTAGTGTAGCTTTAGTATAGTTATTATTTTATGAGTTAATTATTTCCGCATTTGCATATTATATCAACTGCATTAGTTAAAATTATCACCGATAAAGGGACCAACAATGATGAATGGTCGTCTTCCGGAAATGCACCATTCTTTTAACCACCCTCGAACTAAGACAACGCGCTCGGCAAATGTGTGAAACAGCTAGCAGTCGATTTCTGTTGAAGACGAAATTGCTATAATTCCGTCGATCCCGCTCCTACCGTTTTCATCAGATTGGTAAGTCAAGGCAATTTATTATTTGTGTATTTATTATTTCTTGTTCTTGATCTATTAGTTGATTAATTAAATTCATGGTTGTACGCGCCGCAATCAAATTATATCAGTGCTGCTACAACACTCTAATATTTAAATTTTACATTCGATAGCTTCTCGTGTTAGTTTTAATAAACCACCACAGCAAATTTATAAATATTTAATACACTTAAAGCAAGACTCTTACTGAAAACAATATTAAGAAAAGACATTTAAATGATAAACTTTACACACAACATTCATAGATACTTGTGAGTTTCTAAGAGCTGGTCAACGAATAAAATTGGAATGACGAAAAAAATTTGCTCTTCAGTGAGTCACTTCAAGGTAAGTGAAAGACCCAAGCATTTACAGAACTTTACGTGAGCAAAAAATTGGCTCGCTGGATTTCGGTCAATTTATCGGCTAGCCTTAACCCTTGATCATGTTCTTCGCTACGATGCTATTGATCACCTTACTTCTTAAGGTAAAAGCATACTTGGACGGTAATATCCCGTAGATCCACTTTTGTTATCTTAACACGCTTAACAAACATTATAGAACAAAGTGACGTAGCTCGGAGCTTCCGTTTATATAGTCAAATGTGGTTACCCCTGGAAACTCTTACTGATTGTTTATTTCAAACCGCTCTTATAGGCTAATTCAAAAATTCTTGAAAATAGAATACAGGGCGATAGTTACATATTTACAATTAAAACTACAAACAAACCGCATGTATAAACTTAAAACTAATGCAATTTTCAGATTCGGCACGTGAAACTATCGATGTTTTACGAATGTGCGCCAGGTCTGTCACTGAACTTATATAAAATATTTTATGGTTTTCTTGTTACTTGGGCCCTCTTTTCATCCTTTTTTATGTCTGAATGTTGCTGTGCTTCTTCAGGAATGTACTGGAACTACAAAATTTCAGAATCTGAAATAAAAATTATCTTTGGCACGTAAGGTTACATATTATCACAATTTTAACATAGTTTAACTTACTGTGTGTCTTTGCAGGGTCTTAATTACGCCACCTCGATGACCTACATCTGTAGACACCGTTTCGTGCAGTGGATTAAACCTGTAAAGTCTTCCTGTTGCAATATTTATGCCTGACATGACCCTACCTTCCTGAAAAATCAACAGATTTGCTTGCAAATCAATTGTAAGGGCTTGTCTGTAGACCACGACTTTTATTCACTAGTTGCTAATGTCCATTGCACATGTCGGTGCACAACACAAATTCTAGTGCATATATCACTTTTAGCCTATGACGCACACATTTTCACTCAGCGCACACTTTAACAACAGTCCATTATAAATCACTGCCACTTGCACACATATCTCCTAGTCGATACTTTCCTTTATTTAATTCATTGATCAGGTTTAGAGCTAGTGCAAGTTAAATTTGCAAAGTGTAACGTTACTTTTAAATAAAAAAACATGCTGTAGACCTTTGTCGTCACATGAATACTGTGATCGCAGCAAGAAATCGTCTGCATAACTTACCATAGATTGATATCGATATTATGAGAACTAACCCCACTTTTAGTGTTTATTTAATCATATGTGACGTATTAAACTTTATGGCGTTTGTATAAGTACCTTGAGTACCTGTATTACTTACGCTACATAGTACACATCCTAGCCAAAGTCGTTTCTTCTACAGAAAAAACTTCCTTACTATTAGATTTTTGGCTGAGGTTTGTTAGCATACCCTTTTGAGTGTTTCCAATAATTTTTCAGATAGACACGAAAACAGTTCGTCCTCATTTACTCCAGTCTTCGCAAAACCAACATTTAAGTATCCTTGAGAGTATTTTCTTGGTTTCAGGACGATGGTTTGTGTATTTGTTAATTATCCGCCGCTGTTGTATTATTGCAATCGCGTTGTGATTTCTATTCATATTTATTCGCAGAAACAGATCGAGAACATTGGGGACTCTCCGTACTTTCCATAGTTGACGGTCCAGTAATTGTACGCAAATGGCAAATGTCAGTAGAACAATGAAGAAATGTTCGCCGTTGTGTATTTTATGATGTCAATGGCGACGTATGCATATACAGCACTAATTATAGTTTTAACAAATCGAAACTAAAAAAGACAAAAAATAAGGTAATCAGAAGTATATCGCTCAATAATTAAATAACCCATGTAGGATCAGTAGCAAGATAGAAAGAAATTAATTAAAAGCAAAATTAAGCAACAAGATATCTAAATAATTATGATCTCATATTTTGAAATGTCCGGTCAAAAAGACAGCAATTGAAAAATTAGCAAATTAATTATAAATATTTAATTGGAAATATATTTAACAGTCAATCGCATGTAGTGTATTGAAGGAGATATTGCATTATCCCGAAGACTATTCTAGGTAGTTACTGAAATAAAACCATAAACAGTAAAGCGCAAGCAAAACGGCCCAGAGCGAAATATGAAAATTTGAAATTTCAAGTCTTTGTGGAAAATAGTAAAATTCGTTTGTATAACATTTCGTATTTCACGAGAATATGACATGCCCCATGCACTAGCAGTTTTCTAAACATCACTCCGTGATCCTCTAAATTACATAATAACATCGACAAATACAATATACTGTTATTAAACTAACATGAAACACAGGCGTAAGCAGATTATTAAGCAAACACAAATTTGCTACATCCGTATTTTCTAATTCCATCACGTTCTACAAACATCACCGTATTTAAGTTTTCTGAACCACAAATTCAGAATTATTTACAATCGAATAAGCATCTACGAAATGTACATGTTCACTGATTATGCTAAAAATCTTAGTAATAATGCAAATGATTGGGATTAATAATTGCTATTGACAGGCGATACCCGCTGAATTTCTTATTATACGTTAAATGTTTACTATTATAGAACCTAATTTTATATGTAATTGGTACTACACTCTATATTCATTTCTTTTAATTATACTTTATTTTAACGAATTATTGATATTACCCTAAAATTACCATCTAATATCTATTTTTAATCAACAGTAGACAAATACACAATCAAAATAAGCTTTAATCAATAGAACAGTCATTATTCGCTCCTACTGGAGCCCTTTATAGAAGTTCTTCCATCACAACAATGACACGGTCCAGTCCCTGAAGTTCTTGGTTACATATCGTACATATCTTTAGATAGAATTGTTAATAGATTAATAAAAAGGACACTTTTCGTCTACCATCCTACAGAAAATCACATCACTACAAAACTTCCAAGGTAAATACGTACGATTTTAATATACAGTCGATGAATACGTGTATATTATTTAGTTTATTATAATGAGAGAGCCGATGGCCAAGCTAACAATATGCTTGAATCTCACGCTGCCCGACCGTGTTCGATCCCCGGCGACTACACCGAGAAATCGTACGCTTCCGTCTATTACGTTAACACATGTGGTAGTCGTTAACCCCCAATAAAGAAACCCTTCCTCACATTTGACGGCAAGGCTAGCCATCTACTCGGCTTACGAGTAAAGAGAGCTCATAAAACCACAGTGTGGTTAAAAACAGGTCACTGGCCTATAATAAGAAGTTATTTATTATAGTAGTCTGCTTTAGCCTCAATGATCACTCAGTAGTACTCCTCTTTGCCGCTAGGCGCCGCCACAAGTTTAAAACCGGAAATCAAAATATTTCCCGTCACCCAATGCTGACTGATGCTCATTCTTCTTCTTTGTGCGCGGAAGTTCACAAGTGTTTTTAGTGCTAAACGTGGGGTCCGAGAATGTCAGATTCAAGCCAACTGAGTCTGATGATATGGATGTGTACAGGCAGATCAAGAAAATTAAGAAAAAACTAAAAAGCGTTTATTTTTTGTTTGGTTCTTAAAGAAACAAAAGTATCAAAGCGCTTTGTGCGCTCGGCGAGTGCGGACCTTAGCATAACCCTAAATTTTCAACCACGTGTAGAACGTAAGAACGTATTACACCGTAGTTGGGAAGTATAGCTGCTATTTTTAGGCAGACTACAGGTGGCCGCTATTTAAAGGGTAGTACCCTTTAGAGGCCACCCAATTCAGTTAACAGAGTTGCTTAGGAAGTATGTACGCTCGATTCTAGCTTTAGTTAGTTGTATTTCCTTAGTAAGGAAAGAATAGCGCAAGTGGTTGTGGCCTGTTTTTCTTTGTGCGGTTTGGTTTATGTGAGAATTGCCTTGAAAGGCCAGCAAACTCTAAGCCTACTCTCTTGGAAAGAAATGTCAAGCTAACACAGGTTCAGGCAAACGGTCATTACGACCTTTGTTACTAAATGCACAGTTAGTTGTGTACCAATAAACATTTTCCTTAGTAAGGAAAGAATAGCACAGGTGGTTGTAGCCTGGTTTTTTCTTTTTGTGGTTTGATTTATGTGAGAATTGCCTTGAAAAGCCCGCAAAGCTTTAAGCTTATTCTCTGGGAAAGAGAGGTCAAGCTAACACAGACTCATGCAAACGATCATTACGACCTTTGTTAAATTCACAGTTAGCTGTGTGTCAATAAACATATTGCTGGTTTGCCTCTCTTAGACCCAGTGGAGGTTTCCGAGCGAGAGTGAGACCAAAATCAGCAGAGGGCATCTAATCTCTAAGTACCCTCCAGCAAAAAATTGTCTGGTTTTAGAGGGACCTAAGCTGAATGATGAGATTGTAACGGTTCTGACAGAACCTTCCTTTAAAGGAGATGCCAGGCTGCAGAATAAACAGCAACAGGAGTCTATCAGTCATAGGCAAGGCAATAACAATGCTTATTAACAAAGAGAAAGGAGGATGGGGAGGAAGGACACAGTTGTTAGAACTGCTGAGCCATGCTGGTCGCTTCTTATGCGATGTACATCAGTCCGACTCGGAGGCTCGGAGATCCACTGTTTCTATTTATCTAAATAAAAAACCACAAGCCCAGGTAGACGAACGGCTACCAACCACAAACCAAGCAATGGCTCTACTAAAAGTAAGCAGGTAGATTAAGGTTTTTTCCCAAAATATGGGGGTCAATAACCACTGATCCAGTGATCCTTAGCTGGATTAGGGGGGGTATAGATTGCCATTCAAGAGGTCGGTACTTCAACACAGGCTCCAATTGAGCCTAAGGGGTCAGAGACCGAGAAAGTAGAGTTACGCTTCTATTAATATCCTAGTACAATTGGGAGTAGTGACTAAACGTACACCTTGTATAGGTCAATTTATTTCTAAATACTTTCTGGTACCTAAAGCTAATGGCTCAAAACGTTTTATTTTGTATCTAAAGAAGCTAAACTTAGTTCTGGAGACTGAACATTCCAAGATGGAAGATTTTAGCACCGTTAGTAACTTATTTGTTCCTAACTGTTTCATGGCAACCATCGACTTAAAGAATGTTTTTTTATTGCCTATTGAAGTTTTCATAAGAAGTGTCTGAGATTTGAATTTAAAAGGGTAGTGTTTCAATGTAATGCTTTATTTTGTGGGGTTTGTACAACTCCATTTGTTTTTACAAAATTACTAAAACCCTTTGTTGTTTTTTTTGCTGGTATTAGAACTATCCTTAACTTAGTAAAAAATATGAAGGATAGAAACACTTTTTTGCACACCTCATTGGTATGTTAACCGCAGCATGTCCAGCAATTGCTTTTGGCTGGGTTTACTTGAAAAAAATGAAAGGCAAAGGTTTTTGGCATTGCAACAGTGTAATAATGATTTTGACAGCCACTTGGTTATCTCCCAAGAATTAGCAGCCGATTTCGATTGGTGGATAAGAAATATACAGTTTTCTGTAAGCCTAATTAGACAGTTTAAGTTCAGGTTAAAAATTGTTTACAGGCGCATCTTCAACAGGGTTTGGTATTCTTTGTGGAGGTCAAAGGGCTCATGGGTTTTGGAATCAAATCGAGAAAGAGCAACACATTAACTATTTAGAGCTATTAACAGCATTACTTGGTTTAAAATGTTTTGCTAAAGTTGGTACAAATTGTAAGATTTTACTGAAGATAGACAACATTACTGCCATCTCTTATATAAATCGATGGGGGGCATACAATTTCCCAAGTTAAATCAGTTAGCTAGGGATCCATGTCAGTGATGTGAGGTAAGAAGCATTTGGGTGTTTTTACATCTTACATAAGGTCTAGCGAGAACACTAAGGCAGACAGGGAGTCAAGACGTAGTAGGTCGGAGTTAGAATGGGAGCTGGCAGACGATGTCTTTAGTAGGATTGTGGCTGCTTTCGGTTCTCCAGAGATTGATTTATTTGCATCAAGAGGTATGTGGCTTGGCAGCTTGGCCCGGATCCAGAGAATGTAGGCGCCTTCACAGTTTCATGGAGTAATTTCTTTTTCTATGCCTTTCCTCCTTTCTCAATCGTTTTAAAAACCATTCGAAAGATCCGTTGTGATAGAGCACAAGGCATCGTGATAGCACCACTGTGGAGGACACAACCATGGTTTCCTTTATTTAAGGCACTGACCCAGCACCTGTTATACAAGAACCTTACCCTGGCTGTAGGGCATTTATCAGCGAGGCATTCCCCAGGAGGAAAGTCCCGGCACCGTCAATAGAGGTGATTTTGACATCCTCAGCACCGGGGACTCTATACCAAATTTCAGAGTTCTATCTATGGCTGTATACCAATAATACCACCGTTTCCATACTTAATTTACGCACTGTATATTTATAGAGTCGTATAAATATTTTTAAAATCACCTGTCTTTGTCCTCAGTCATTTTGTGCTTGCACTCAATTTATCTCTTAATATCGTATGGAACATATAAGTTGTTTGTTGATTTCTTCACTATCTTGTAGTGTGGCTTTTCGAATTTAGTTAACTTACAAGACAACTAATGACATATTTCGCTTTTCTATAATTACTTGTGAAAATGTGAACCCTGCTTTTCAGATTTCGCTTAGCGCATGCCACGCTTAGTTAAAGTTCTGATCCTCGCTACCTGAAGTAACATTTTGAAACTTTTCGCTTATCAATTTCGTCATGTTTTAATAAATTCTTGTCGTCATCCAGAATGCAACCTGATACGTGCTAGCGGCTAATTGTCGGATGCTTTCTAAGATATTTCATCAGCTAAATGGATCGAGCTTGTCGAAATCTGCCGTTTCAATATTAAGTGTGCCGTGTAGCTGGATGTAGGTGGTGTTCTGTATAAGCAATTTTCGACTTTCATATTTGTTGTCAGTTGCTTAAAGTACCTTTCTTTCTGTGAGAAAAACAGAGAAGAAGAGGTTAATATGTTTTTGGGAGTGGGAGATGCAACTGTCTTCCGTTTTAACCGCACACGGGTTTTGTTAGCAGCGACAGTCAGAGCAAGTCAGATGTGTGAACGCTGCATCTAAGTTAGTATGTGACATCGGGGGCCCACTAACTAAGAATCAACCGTGGAGTTAATTAGCAGTTTTGAGCTCTTCGTTATGCCGTGATCTCCTCAATTAATCTTCTTTCTCGGCCATCCGTGCTTTGTGTCTTATGGGGAAATTCGTGGTAGTTGATGATCTAGTTGGGAATGGACGCTTCGGTGTGTCAAGGTGTTGTGTAGAAGCTATTCTGTATTGGTCGACGTGTCATGTTGATTACCGGGCAGCTTGCCAATTATTTTCGCACAATTCCGGATCCGTTTGAACGTTGCAAGTAATCCCGTTAATGAAGGAAGCACAGTTGTTTTTTTTTTCTTTGCTGTAAACGGATCTATCATATATATCCACAACGGCCAAAGCTGGAATGACATCAACCCATTTTCGTAGAGCAACCCCTGTTAAAGGCAACGTGGTTGTGCTGTAAAGTAGCTAGTAAGGTGTTTATAAAAGTGCGAAATTCTCAGAATGTGTTTTAAGTAAGAAACGTTTATTTGACTGACAACGAACTTTTGTTAATGTCATTGCATGTTGTTTTTCTGTCGATTTCAATGTGATATAGAATGTGGGTGTTATATTTCTGTCAACGTTTACCGATGTTGCGTTTTATAACGTGTAAGGCAGTTCTAGGTGGTGCACTCGAGATTTGATGTTTTGAGTTGTTTTCTCGAAGTTTATTATTTTGAGTCGAGCTGTCTTTCCTTTGTGTACCGATATCCCGCATTATTATTTGGTATGTTTTTTACCAAATTGTTTACTTGGATTGGATTTTTTTCATGTATTGTCAATAATTTCCTGTTTAGCTTTTGCATTTTTTTTAAATAAACCCCTATTTATAATATTGTAAGTATCTTTCAATAACAGTATTAATTAGCTAAGCTAGCATTTGAAAGTTATGTTAAACCTTGGAGTAATAAATTGTTAAAGAGGTTGTAAAATGAAAATGGCTTTAATAGTGAAACAATTACGCAGTAAGTTGACAAACACGTAAATATTTATGTTGCATTAGACCTAATCCGCTTCGACGGTCAACAGAATAGACATTTCGAACTATGAGTAGAGTTTTCACGGAGGCGCTCTAGTATTTTCCTATTTTGACTATAACGAAATAGAACCGGACTTCACGAGTAACGTAGACCTCCCCTCCTCGCGAGCTACCTGTGAGCAATCGGGTGATTTAATATCGCTGCCTCCCAACGCAAATTAAGCCTGTGGTAAGTATAGTTCGGTGTTGTCGTAAAGTAGTGTTTACAAACTTTTCTCCGTCTGCACCCATCTATTTTCTGTTAACTGAGGTAACT
The DNA here is from genome assembly GCA_940337035.1 of Agriotes lineatus. NCBI lineage: Eukaryota > Metazoa > Arthropoda > Insecta > Coleoptera > Elateridae > Agriotes > Agriotes lineatus. Next base: position 43,129 of record CALNHX010005034.1, read on the forward strand.
TTGTTTTAAATACCTTTCTTCTATGTGTCGCCACTTTCACTTTACCTATGGAACATCTTTTGAGAATCCCAACATCTTAAATGATTTATTTTTATGGAAATAATTACATCCATTTTATTTGTGATCCCGTTGTTTAGACTTGCCCATGTCAATTTCTTTTGTGCTGGCTTTGCAGAAAAGTTCTCGCATACAAATAATGTGAGAAAAGAAATTTGAAAAACCATTGACCTTTTTTTGTTTCTCCAGCCAAATCCATAGACCCTAATGGAAATATTTGTGTCATCTTTCCTGAGGCCCGATTTACCATTAAAATCGCCCATTATTAGAGTAAAATACGTGGTCCTTTGATGTAGTGCGATGATGGTGCCATCACAGAAGGTTTCTATTTCTTCATCAGAATAATTGAAACTTAGTGTATAGATCTGAATAATTGGTAGGCTGCATCTACTGTTCAATATACTCATAAGGTAGATAACTGTAGGACTAACACTTTGTATTTCCACTATATTTCTGGTGTGGTATTTATGAATGAGAAATCCTTTTTCGTTAATTTCACTTTCCTTATTGTAATGGAACATGTAGCTAGACCTTAGTGAGCTCTTTTTCTCCTATATTTTTATGCTCATTTAGGCCCAATACGACCCATTTAATGTGAGAAAGTTTTTCTTCAAGCTTTTAAGCTTCTTGAGTGGTTCAGAGTGTTACAGGTCGCTTCTAAAAGTTGTGGTTTCTTAAGGTAGCTTTGTCTATCCCGACAATTCTTAGCACACTCATCTCGCTACCATAATCGCAGATCAACGTGTTGCCCGGAAGTGAAGGCCGTAGCGTATTCTGTCTAGTCAGAAGGAAATTTTATGCATTACTGCCACCACGATGGCGATGGCAGGTGAGGGTTAGGCATAGGGAGCTGCAATACAGAAAAGGGTGGATAAGATCAAGATGCAAGGTGATTTCCCCGGTAGTAAAAGGAGAAGGAAGAAATCAAGAGCTCACATGGATAGAAATCGCTATATCTCTAAAGCAGATATATTTATTCCCCACCGGAAGCTCAGTAAAGTATCTTCCCGTTATTTTGTATTTTAAAGTAAGTTCAACAAAAAACTGTTCTCTGAATGATATCAATGTTTGACAGTGGTTTATTATTATATGTTTTATCGGCCTTTGTCCACTGTCTGGAGTGTTTGACACACAACGTTTTGGGAGTTTTTGATCTACTCCCGTCCTGCGGTGAATGAACACCTGGTTAATCCTGAGAAGGACTGATTTTTTTGTACGTTTTATCACGTACACTCGTGCCTACCCCTGGGTTTGCACCCGGGACCACTGATCGCTGTGATTACGAGTCTGACACCGCGCTGGTGGCCACTGGTAAGAGTGAATACGCATCTTCACACCGGCATGGGCTCTTTCGTTTTTGTTTTTTCCACTATAAAACATGCAGTAGTTTTGATATTTTTCACTTCTTTTGTCCTATTTCTTCGTTTCTGCCAGGAGCATATGTCGATTTTGTGTCTATTCAGTTCCATGATGATTTCTTAGTCTCCCTGGGTTCATGAAGTTATGTTCCAACAGCTCATTCTGATTATTTTCTTTCTCCAATCTCGCTTTTTTCGTTTTCTCGCCGTGTCGTTTATCCGTGTATTCCGTCCTGGTTCCGAGGTTTGAACGGTACTTTGAGCTATATCTGGTTTTTACGGTGGGTATGCTGCTAACCTGTTCCACCAAACCTTCTTTTTTACCCGGGCTTGGGACCGGCAGTGGCAGTTGTTTTGCTACTCAATCCACCCCACAACTAAGCCCAGGCAGAGTTGTTAAAGCGACCCCGAAAAATACAGAATTTAACGGAAAATATTTGCCACAACTCTAAACTTTAGAAGTTAATAATAGACACCTGCACATTAATTTAGACAGTAATTTATAATCAGCTGCATACAAATTGAAATGTCTTGCAGTTACACATTAAACCGAAAATTCGTGCAGTTTCAGTTTCATACGCTCCGCTATCCAATTTCTACTTTTAATTGCCCTCTTTACTCACAACGGTGTTATTAGGGATAACTTCATATTAAGCTTTACATCAGATACTCGCAGAAAGCTCTAAAAACGACAGTGTAATTGCAAAGATGTGGCATTCTAATGACTAGTTTCAGCTGGAAATGGCAAAGAATCAGAACCATAAATAAAGTACAACTTCGTAGGATCCACGCTCATACTCGACCAGCGTTTATTCATGCCTGTGTAATTATTATATTATATTTGCTTACATCGGAAGTTATGAAATGTTTATTACTGTATACATTTTTAAAATAAACTTGTTATTTTTTAAAAGATTGTTTAGCGAAACGTCAATTTATATCATCCTAATTTTAGTAAATAGAATTAGTGAGAGTACATGAAAAGCTGCAGGAACTACAATATCGATCTCTATTATCCAGTTTGAACATGTCATGTTGTTTAGCGTAATTATTGCATTTGTTTTTTCTTTTAAAAATAATTAACATTAACATAATTCAGTATTTTTATTTATTTCTTTTTTCCGTTGTCTTCTTCAAATATTCCGCTAAGTAAAGAATAGTAATTAAGTTGTTTCTTAAAAGTATACAAAAATAAGAAATTGAAAAAGCAATTTTTATATTTTGTTATTTGCAATAGCTTCACGATCGTGTTGGCAAAATTGAATTGAATTCAATTATACTTATCTAGACGATATTTAAATGTTTACAAACTAGTACAGAGAGATCAAAAATAAACATTACCGCGAAGGCAACTGAAAACAATAGAGCTTTCTTAATCTGTGACCTGCTTTTTGTTAACATGGAACTGTAAACTTTTTTGAAGTTCATTTTCAGAGTATTGTTTATCTTATCCAGATACTATTTTAATGTCACCTACCAATTTAATCTACAAATACATTGCTGGTCTTTGCATATTTGCCTCAGATCCATTCATTCCTTTTCTGAATGAAGGTTGGCCATGGATATTTGTTGTTAGGTTGCACATGAGCAGAACAGTAATTTTTATGTTGTTGTATAACCTGTAAAGTTGAGGTTAGGGTATCAAACATAGAAAAAATTAGCTTTGTTTATCTGTTGTATCGGTAAATTGGTTGAAATATTGACAATAAGCATGTAGGGTGTGAAGAGCAAGTGCTATTTGATAAATACAAACGTATAATTATAATAATTTTCATTTCAAACGTTAGAACAAATTTGTACTGTGAAGCATATTCAAATTTTATATAAACAAAAACAAAATAAATTAGAAAATACTAAATGAACAGCACAGTGTTTGTAAACTTCAGTAAACTTTTATAAAAAAAATATTTTAGTATATTTCCAGAACTCGTTTCAGAATTGGAAAAACAAGAAGTGATCCTAGTAAATTTTGTAAACGTAATAAAGAATTTGAAAGGAAACATCAACGATTTGCCGGGATTTGATTATATAGAGAAGCAATTAAATGGCAACAATGAAGCTCTTTCAAAATCATAACCTGAAATTGAATATGACATAACCTATTTCTGTCATAGCTACTTATTACTAAACGGTACCAATGTAAATTGCACCCTATCATAGCCTGCTCTTTTGAGAAAAGATCGTGAACGTCATATAGTACACTTCAATGAACTACGGTTTGGTCACCTATTTCATCACTTTGAAGATATTACCACAGGACTTAAATCTTTGGGTGGGCCGATTAGAAAAAAACTGGCTGCGAAAACTTCCACTGGTTCGTTTTGAACGTGTTGAATGCTCCAAGCATCAATTACATCCTTGATATGTCTGCTGCCATAAATTCAGGTACAATATGAGAAGATTTGACAGCACGTGATTTTGGTGCGCTTTCAGACTCTAGATGGTTGAAGATGGTAAATAAAGTTGTCAAACTGCACGTGAATTTAAAAAACTACAGCTGAAGTTATGAACATTTTATTTAAAAATGTTACGAGCCTTTCCGGTTCAAAATTAAAACAAGCAAAAGTTTTACAGACGGTCCAAAGATAGTTGTTCAAGCCATCAGAACACGGTACCTAACCCTAAATTTACCACAAGTCATCAACCCAGTAATTTGATCAGCCCGAAAATGTGATTCTTATAATGATTGTGGATGAACGAAAACATATCAGAAAACTGGAGCTCCGCCAAGTGTTGAAACCTTGATCACTTTCCAAGGGCAAGACTCTTCGAAACTTCACCATACCGAAACTTTGAAGCAACAGACTACGTTGTAACAGCGTAGTTCGTTTCACCTTGACATTTAATAATCACCTTAGTATTTAACCATTATTTTTCTGTAGAGAACTAAACTGTGTTCTTTACATTGCAGTAATGAGATTAAGACGTATTATGCATTTAAAACCTACGAGTGGCGCGCGTGAGTTTCTTCGCGCAAACCAGCCGATTTAGTCGTTGAGTGCGGTTATTAATAGAACAAGGCAAGCTATGTGCGGACTTAGAGGCGGGGGGAGGAGTCTCTTGCCAACAAGCGAGCTATGCGTGTCACCCGAAACCCAAAGGGACACCACGCGAATTATAAGTGCCAGCTTGGGGAAGTATCTTCGAGACACAGCAATCCATAGCCAGAAGCTGCTATTCCGGCTGCGATTCGAGCTTCAAGGGGGTCAGTCGACTTTGCCAACGCACGGAGCTGATCTCTAGGCCATCTTACTACGAAGTAAAGGCAAGTTTAGTTACTATAATTACATTTTACGAGTGAATGTACTGCCCAGGAAGATAGGAAAAACTCAAAACCGTAATAAGTAATTACTTGTTATTGCAACGCATTTTGCCATAACTGCAACGATCCCGGACGCGCCTAAAAGCCACGTTGCTGATTCAGCGCGAAAGGATAAAGTTAACACATCGCTTCAACTGATTTCATGCTACTGGAGTAAGGACCGCAACCAGGGAATTCTAGTGCGAAATTTAAACATTGCCTGTAGATTCAGCATTAATCTCGCGGAAAATTTCGTGCATATAATACTTATCTATTAACATTGTATGAACAGAAATTCCTGGAGGCTGGATCAGGTTTTAATTTTTAAGCACATAAATGAGACTGCATTCATGTATTAAGCCGATGTAATCAATGGCACTTAAGGGATGATAATGTTGCTACCCTTAAAACACAGCCTCACGTTTTATGAATTATGGCTTGGAAGAGGGCAGCAACGTTGCGAATGAATCAAACATTTGATGTAGATTGATTTTATTACAAAAATAGACGGGCTTTTATACAAAACATAATTGCTTATGACTAAATAACAACATTTCAAAGTGCAAAGGTGTAGTTCACTAGAACGAGCGTAATATTACAAAATAACTACTCAGCGGTAAACAGTATCGCTTCCTGCTTTGTTTGCAAGCACGTTGAACTTTTGATTGTGGGTCGTTTATTTGCGTAAGTTGTCGGTTTGCAGTTTTCCGGCCTTTAAACCGGCTTGATTACGAAGCAACACTGGCTTTTAAATTGTGAACGATATTTCGTAAATTTTGACTGAAATTTACATTTGTTTAATCTAAATTAAACATTGTACATTCTTTTTATGTATTTCCATGCAAATGTGTTTCTTTTACAGAGTATACATTTTTTCATGTAAATTGTTTGGTTTGTATTTCTGGCAGGGTTTGTATTACGATTACAGCATTAGAAGTGTTCACGATCATGCCGGCAAGAGGAATATTGACATAACCCTTAGCTGCACTGAGGTAAGAAGGGGTCTTATGCTTCTCCAGCTGAGTTAACTAGCATACCAAAGGCAATATAAATTCGTAGTACAGTAGAGTATAGGGCACGGGAAAAGGCATTACAGTTTACGGTGACCAACGCAAGGGCTACATGAAAGTACCACTACAACGTCAACATGATTTGGTAGGATAGTTGCAATATCTCTCCTCCTCCCCCACTATTAAGGAATATCACGGATGAGGATATCAAAAAGCTAATACAGACTGGCACACCGCTGCAACCGAATGTTCAAAGCTTCCCTTGTCACACCCAGGCTGTTGAACGGTATGTCAAACTTGTGGCCGAAGCATCTAAAAAGAGTGTGTGGCGCTGATACAAGAGACTGCTTTATCAGGACGACTCTTATCAAGATCTATTATGACCGATTTTATCCAAAAATCTAACTTTATAGTGCATTCTTTTGAATAAAAATTGAAAATGTGAAATATGTTTACCATTTATGAAGGTTTGTGTACTTAAGACGACAAAGTGAAATTAAAAGAAATTACGAAATATCGCCATTTTTAAGAAAAATTATAGCTTTTGAGCAAACAGTAAATATTTAAAAATACAGGTTTTAATTTTTTTGTGTTCGTCATACCCGAAACTTCACATTAGGACCTATAGCGTTTTGATAATAGTGAGTTTAGTAATGATAAAAAATAGAAGAACAACAAAATTTCGGCATTTTAAAAAAATTTGTGTGATGCGCGAACGGAAGATATGTTTTTATTGAATTTATAAAAAAAATAAGTGTTTAATTTAGGTTGGGTTACTACATGATAAGTCAATATTTGTAAGTTCAGCATTCTTTACTGCCTTAAACTTAAGATAAATAAGTGTTACTGATAATGCTGATGAGGTTTTAAATTTGAAATAAAAACGTCAAAGCGACTATTTATTGCCAAATTTTAATAGCAATGTTACGAAATAAGTATTAAAGCATTTTTGAAAGTGAGTTGCCACTTGAATGTAAGTAAATTTCTTTTTTAGTCGGTGTTTTCCACTACGTTCATCAGTTACTTGTCAAAGTTTAACAGTCTCTGATCCAGGCCGAATTGTTATTTTTATTTAAAATTTTACAATAATTTAGCTAACACATTTTTGAAAGTATTTTTTAGCTGGGACAACAAATATTGCTCAACTTACTCAATTTGAATCATCACACATATAGTGTCCCTTAAATTTACCAAATGGAATGTGGCTGTAAAACAATTAACGAAGTCCAAATTTGAATGCTTCCTAATTAGCACAAAATTTCGTATGTTGCGTCCCCCAATGCAACACCCTGTATATAGATTTTAATTACATTGCGTCCATTGCACATTTTCTTGTTTGAAGAAATAAAGTATTTTATATTCTGATGTTTATAACAATCAATCTTAAAATTGTGAACAATTTATTCTAATTCAACTGTAAATGATAATTAACTTTTAAATTAATTCTCCATAGAATTACAGGTATTACGTCCATACCCGTAAAAAGAAACTGCTTTCCTCAAACATTCATACGCGGCATAAAATTGAGTAGTAAATTCCTCTGCATAAACATTTAGACTCCAAAGATGATATCGGAGCGTCATTTCCGTGGCGCAGCCCTTTAATTTTTTGCCTACCTCCGAAAAAGGCCGACATATTGTTACGTGCGATCCAACGCTCCCCGTCGAGCCTTATGTTTTTATACCACGATGTTGGCAGCAATGAACCTGAAGATCACGTGATTAAGATGATTAGGGCATAGCTGAACGTACCCCAAATGCCTCCGTTCCCTGCTGCCGTTAATCGCCGGTCATAAAGATCGGTCTAATCTTACGGCATTATTTTTAATAGGCTATTTCGACTTTTTAAGTTAACCACCCGGAAGTTTCCTTTCTTTCTGGGAAAACGTCAGTCGCCGATATTCATCAAGATAAAAACTGTTAGTTACTAAAATAACCGGAACTGCCCGTTTTGGTTGATGAATGGCCGGACAAAGCCGCCGTTGGGCACAAAGCAGCCCTTAAATAGAATTTCAAGGGACAGAAAAAATAATCCAAGAGAACCAAACCATTAATTTCGTCGGGGTTTCACTTTATTTTTTGTTAATAATAAAAATGTTAAATCATTTTTCTGACAATTGTTCCTGAGACTTCACTTTATTGAATTAATTACTAAAATCACAGCTAGATTGATACACATATGGCAGCAGATACCTATATTTGTTATTAGTTAAAGCAGAAAGAAAATTTAACAAACATATTAACAGCTCCATAGTGTAAAAAAAAAGTTAACCATCTACAAATAGTCTAACTATTTTGTTTTTTGTTTTTTTTTCCTCTTATTATAGGCCAGTGGCCTGTTTTAACCACATAGTTTGTTGTTGGCTTTAAATAAAAGGTATAATTTCTCTTTTAAATGTTGTTACCAATGCAGAGGTTCTCCAGTTTTTACATGAATTTATCTAGAGAAAAAACTTTTGATTGCTTGCGCAGCAGTTCATGCACCGCCTGTTACACTTCATCATAGAATCTGAAAGTCTTTCCTCCCACAGTCTTTTCGTATGTATGTATGTATTATCTGTAACCTAATTTGCCTTGCGGTGTAGAGACTGGTGCTTTATGCGCTGGCATCTGGCGGTACAATGCTCAACTTGCTCTGGATTCGGGATACAGAGTTGGAGCGCGCCTTTAGTGCTTGCGCAGCAAACTATTGTGTGAGGTGTATGTCTTGGTGATGTGTTTCCCTTGTTACTCTATCTCTTAGGTCTGTGGTTCTGAGTAAAGCACAGTAATTTGGTGCCCAACTGTGAATGGTCTCACCGAGCCCTATTCGAATCGCCAAGGCTACGGAAAAATTCCGTCCCCCAAGGTATTCGAACCGAGGACTTGCTTAATGCAAGCCTTGTGCTTACCCAACTGCGCCACGCGGCTGCTTCATCGCTTTTTTAAATACCTTAACTATGTGTGATCACTAGGGGCCAAGATCGGGCAAGTCTTGAATGTTTGTAAATTTTGCAGGGTCAGTACCTAGAATCTTCTTTTAGATTATATTACAAGAATATGATACCGTTATGTGATATGAGTCAATATCCAGCCCTCTGTAGCTTTTTGTATTTCTAATTCGCTTTCTTCCTTTGCTTCAACTGTGTATACCATACATATTCGTATGTTCGAAAGAGGTAATTTTGATTAGATATGGTTGTCTTTCGCAGTCAATTGTAAGCTTCCCGCGCTCACTGCATCTCTTACGTTTACCGAAATTGCCAATTATTGTTTTAAATATTTCCGCTCTTCCAACTTCCGCATTAAAATCTTTCCTTGTGATTATCGTCAAGTCATGTTCTGGTAAGCTGTCGTTTTATTTTTGGTAGTAGTAAGTAGTAGTACGGAAATTCTTTCTGATATTGACTTAAATGTTACTGCTGCTGTCGTCATTTTATTAGATATCACGAAGCCAGTGGTCATTTTTCTGTTTTGGCCCACGTTGTTTAGAAATATCAACGCATAGAATTCTGTTATTTCATTGCCTTTTTGTTTAATCTCTTGCATCGCCACAATATCCAACTTTCTTTATTGTTTCGATCGTAAATTTTTTGTCCCTGTAGCCGCCATGAATATTTTTCTCATAATTTTTCATTTTCTTTTGTAAAATATAATTTATTTTCTATATTTTACTACGGGTTTCTATTTCTTTCTGTTCTCAAATTGTCATCCACTTTAATTCGACATCTCTAAATTGTAACATCTATGTATTTTCCTGTGTTTGTCTTTTTTTCAATCCTTCCATTTGCTGATTTTAGGTTCTAATTTGCTACTTTAACTTTTTCGTTTGAAACAGAATATTTCCCTTCTATAGCAATTTACCTATAACCAATTTTTGCCTTAGGACATTTGCTAGTATCATATTTTGCTATTTTTCGAATTTCTGCCTGTTTTGCCCTTTCGATTTGAAAGAGAGATTATACTATATTAAGGGCATAGTGACTTGCCGATAATCTGGATCAAGGAATGCACGACTGCTTGTAGCAAATGTTCCAAAACAACAACCAGAAGTGCATCGCTGGTCAGGATTATCAAGGCAAAGGAACAATGCACGAAGTATATAGTATGATCAAAAAGCATTTTCATCTAGTATGGCCATGGAATACTTCCTAATTTATGAATGCAACTATAACTCACTACAAAGCCAATGTCAAATTTTGACATTAAGCATAAACGTAGTTGCATTTATAAATGAGAAACTATTCCGTGACCATACTAGATGAAAATAATTTGTGATCATACTTTATTTTGCGTGACTATTGCATAAACACAATGCATCACCTATAATATGCACTAGTTGTAATTGCGTATTTAATTTTAATGAATAATGATTTGCAACATGAAAAAAAAAGAAGTTGCATTCAGCTAGTTCAATTCAAAACTGATAAGTGCATAGTGATAATCGCATACTCTGCTCACCACTAATCGTTCTGGGATTGGTTTAAAATTTGAAATATGAGTTTTCTGATTGGTGCCATGACTTCAGTTTATAGATGTATGTAATAGTAAGCAATATAAATTTTTGAGTATTATCATGTTGATACTAACGACTCTTTCTATTTCTACTTCAATAATTAGTCCGCCTTTTAAGAATCCTTTGGCTACTTAGTTTGTCTTTAAATTTTATACCGTTAATCACTACATTTTGAGTCCTACGTTCTATTTCTATCAACTCTACTTTATTTTTGAGATTCCTATCTTCCTGTTAACTGCCTATATTCGTATTCCACCTTTTTTCTTTCTTTTTCCATTTCATCTCTAAGCTATTTACTTCCTTTCGCTTTCTTTTTGAGTTCCTCCATCATACTCTCTTAGCTTTCTAATTTTCTGCAGCTAACTCATGTCTGCCTCTGTTTTTATTTTTGACTTTTTCCTTTCTTTGACTATCTAATTATCAACCTGCTGCTCTTAAACACTTACTCTTTTCTTTTTCGTTCCAGTACTGCTTTTCTACCACAATCTATTCATGATTTCTCCTTCGATGTCACCACCAGCTCTTTTACGAGTACTATCCTCCTCTGTTTTTTTGTATTGCTCTTGGTTTTCTGTTCTATTGCCTACTTACATTCGACAATTTTCTTCTTTATTTTAACCTGTTTCTTCTATCTCTTTGTTCCACTATGTGTTGTTTAATTTTTTTTGTTCTACACGTTCCACACTTTAATTACTAGGTCTTTAGAAATGGCCCATATTTCTTAAGCTTTTCATTCTTGGCTTCAATGTTTTTTTTTAATTCCTTGTCTGATCTGTCCGTAAAATTGGTTTTTTGTTTTTTATACTTTGTTCTATGGTTTGAAACGATAACCTAACCTTTTAGTTATTTCTCAGTTTTTACTTAGTTCTTTTCCAATTTTTCCTTGTATTTTTGATATGAATAGGTAATGGTAATTATACTTTGTTGCAACACGAAACCGTCAGTTACCCGATAAAACGACACCAAACGGAAAATTCTCGGATCCATTTCCCCAATCATGTTACGATGGGCTGTAACAAAAGTTGCCGACTAAGACTCCGAAAGAAAAGGAGAGGTTTATGACAATCTTAATTAGGGCAACGATCCGGTAAATGATTGATGTTAATTGCTAGACGGAAATACTTTACTAAATCCAGAAAAACGCAGGTGGGCTTACCGAGAAAGCGGTGAACCAACCTCTACGAACCAACCTTGGCAGTACCCGGGCAACGGTCCATTAACAGCTGCATTGAACTTACCTTGATTGCATTTTCCTACAACTACCTGACCCCCCCCCCCTTGCAGAAGAAAAAACACAAAATACACCTGCAAATGTTATAAATCTACTAAATAAAAGCACAACTAATTGAAAATGAACTATATTAACGTAGAAATATGTAGGTGAACAATGAACATTAATGAGATACTTGATAAAGGTTAGTGTGGTTAATAGCGCATCCCTTAATCTAAATACAGGCGGTAAACTTGACAAATGCTCTGTCTAACTCAAAACGGTAACAACTTTAATTACGCAATAAAACTACTTACAAACAATAAATCTTAATGGTCAACAGTCAAATATCATTCAATGACGGCAATTACTTTAATCTCACAACGTTAGCCTAAGTAAAAACATTAAGACTTGACGATAAATACTCAAATTGACTTAAGAACAGTAACAACAGTGCAAACGCTTAATTTTAAATTATTACCAACGCTACGCAAAATGGCGACACTTTAAAACTCACCCTTCACTGCAACCAAATGCTTGTTAAAATTATACACAGAAAACAGAATACCTTGTAGGAGTTCACCTTGCTCTGGTTATGATGTCCAACGATGCTTCAGGCTGTGCCCAAGCGACTGCCCCAAACTGAAGAACTGCGAGAAACGACCTAGGATGCTATATATCGAGCGGGTCTGGACGATGTTCAATCACCAAAGAGAGTGAAAAACGGAAAACGTAGTCGACAGGCAAGGTTGCGGTGCAGTACACGCAACTTTCTTAAAAACAATTAGCACGAAAGAGGTTCTCATTAATGGGCCACCCCAAAGGCGTCAATCGAAGCTTGTCCTTCTCGATATGAAAAAATCTCGGCTAATAACTGCACCAAACGTCTCTCACATAACCAAAACCTTGACTGATAACACTCATACATAGTTTAACTTAATTTCGACGTCGCCCGGAAAATGCCCAAGGCTTCAGCCGTAACGGAACAAACGATCACACTTGTTGCCTTTTAGAAGTCAGGCGGTTGAATCTTGAAGCCCAAGCGCACTTATTTTGCACTTTTTAACTCATACAGAACTGTCCGGGCTGCGTCAAGCTGTGCAACACTCGTACGTGACTTTGAAAACGTAGACAATCTAAGATCAGACAATGTGCCTCCCGTACAGGAATATAAACACATTAAGCCGACCTACGTCATTCATGCGGCACACAAGCACATTTGAATAAAACTTTTCCCAAGATATGATGAAATGAGACCTAAGACGCCAGTATTGGAAATAAACTTAGTTAAGTTTCGAAACATAGCTAACCTGTCAATTTGGGTCTAGATGAAGCGGGTTTGGAATACAAACGCCGAATAATGCTAAATTCAAAGATTCTCTTTAGAACTTCTGCTATATTTCTGCTCTTCTTGAGACTTTTTTATCTTTTACCATTTATCTGGTGTTTTCTTCAACCATCAGATAACCAGTAATTGAACTTTTCTCCCCTGCTTGGGCGTTTTCTTGTGTACTTGTGTATTTCTTTATACTCGTAGAACGTATTTGTAACGATTAAATTGTTTTTTAAGTCGTAGTCCTAGCGCCAGTATTGTTCCGTTTATTCTCTCCATGTATTCCTACTACCGATGTGTAGACATAGTCATTTTTCCTTTTTCCAGTGTGCCATTTAGCCCATAGACTGCTATAATTAATTGTACTTAATTGTCCTGTTTTATTTGTCAATTCCACTAAGAGTATTCGTTAGGAGCGAGCCTCCGATCTTTGAATTGTGTTCACCATGTTCTTATGGATTATGCATCCAGCTCTTATAGACCAGCTTATGTCCCTCATCCATGTCCCTTTCACTTTTCATTTCAGACCCCGTTAAAACATCTATACCAGTCCTCTTCAATTCGTAACTTAATTCCTTTTCTTTTTCGTTTATGCTCCGTATGTCCCATTTACCAAATTTCCACATGCTTTTATCTCTTTTGACATGTCCTTGCGGTTTCGTAGTTCTAATCTCATCTTTGGTGGCCTGACGGTTGAATTTGTTCAGTTTTCTTTGGAGTGTGTGTATTAAATTTCCTTGTTGTCTAATACTACTCTAAATCGATTTTTCGAAAGGACGTTCTCTTAATCTCAAAGCACTGTCTGCTATATGTTTACCTTGCTTATCTGTTTTATATGTTGTCTCATTATAATTCGGCTTTTCACTTAGTCTTCCAAATGTACTTGAATAAAACACTCGTAATGTCGCAAATATTGAATTTAATTACGGATCACGAAAAACACGTGTGTACAATTTAACGCTTCAGTTTTAACTTTACTAGAAATAAAGTAAAGCTTTCAGTTTAGGTAATTAATTTTATACGCAGATATGTTCTATACCAAATATTTCATTTTCAAAAAGATTATTAACTAGTGCATCGTACCCCAAGTGGTTAATGCAAAAATCAGTAACCTACTTTAATTGATTCTAATTATTTATCAGTATATGTTTAAAATGTATTCTACAGCTTTATTTCGTGGTAAACGACTACTGTGGTCTAATAACTGATCGTTTCAACAGAAACTGAAATCTTGCTAATTTTTTCGTTGGTTTCGGGTTTTCATCCCTAATTTATAAATTACATTTTATGCACAACTGCCTTAAACCAACCTGTATTCTGCCCATTTTACATTCTTTAAGTTTGAAGGCTTGAAGGCTGTTATAAAACGTTGATTTATTTGGAACATCATTCACTTCCCCGATTTTCCTGGTCACCATTAACGGCACCTCGTCGCCACTTCGTTTTCCAGAAAATTTCAGCGTAAGCAGTATTTATTATCCGCTTTGAAACTGTCATTCACGTTTACATAACCCTTCTTATAGCAGGCTGGCGCTCCGTTATAGAAATTTTGCACCCAATTGCGCGTTTCCGAACGACAACACTGAGTGCTGAAACGAAAGGATTTGCTCTACGAGACCTATAAATTTTCTGTCAATTTCAGCTTGTGCTTATAAAATCAACAAGGCGTTAGCCAGAAGAGTGTATTATATAAAAGATATTTAGAATATTAGCAATTAATAATATAATAAAATCGTTTATTTCTTGAAATTAATATAGGCTGGACTAACAACGAGAGGAACGTCTTTGAGTTGCGTTGATTCTCGTTCAGGAGATTAACTGCTACAGTTCCAACTTCCCTTTACCACTATTCAGCAGTGGAATATTCTATACCCATGCCGCTTAATTAACACTAATGAACGAAATCATCTACCAATATAGTGTAAATTTGAATGGCGCATGCTCGCTTTAGAAATATTGACAGAATAGGCCAAAGCACAGATAATGTGGAGATTAGTTTATCATTTGCTATTCCCAGGAGTTGTATTGCGGAAAACTATTTATACGTTAATAATATAAATACCACAATTACGCTTATAATTAAAGAGTAAATTAACTCTCCTACTATTGTTAAATTAAATGGAAGGGCAAAGTTAACAATAATTGTTGTCTGCACCATCTTATACCAAGCCAGGCATTCCACTTTTTAATAACAATACCTGTTGCGCTTTCAAACTCATAATTTACGTTTTGGACTGCAAACAACAATTAACGTTAAGATGAATAAATACATTGCAGGCGTTCATTATAACAAGCAAGTGAAAAATCTGTATCACAAAAAACTTTCAAATTAAACCAATAGCCTTCACCACATTTTTTTTAAAGATAGAGCATTTCTCTGACATTTGTTGTGAATGATATAATAATACACTATCCTTAAAATTCAGTAATTTTGGATTGTCAAAATGGGAGGAAAATGTGCCAGCTAACTCTAAAATAGGGAGTGAGTCCAAAAGTCCCAGAAATCAGAAATACCAAAGATAGAAATGTAAACCCCAAATTATATAGCATTTAACAACAATAAAAACGAGCAGATGTTGATTAATCACTCAATCTTATTATTCTTCAATGATGTTAATGATATAATACACTCAACGCCAATCACTCGTTCAAACATCAAATAACAAAATAATTATAAAGGATTCAACACTCCAATAATATACGGAGATTTGTGGCAAGCATAAAATCACTTAATTATTTAATAGTGCTCGGAAGCGATTAAGTGAAACATAAATTCGTAGAGGAAGGTAATTATAACCTATTTAAAACTGTTGATTAGCATATCAAAAGGTGCAGATTTGATTACGTTGAAAAGCTTCAAGGCATAGCCCTAATCAACAAATCAAAAAATCTTAAAACTGAACTACAGAAGCTTTACAATAATCCCCACTGTTACGTGCACAAAATAATTTACTGCTACACAGAATTCGTTTTGCTATTTTACAGCGAAAAAGTAAATTAATTGAACTCCTCCAAATACAGCTATTGTTACCAATTAACACAATTATAAAAAAGTAATATTTTATAAGCAAGTAATTTTCTGTTTCAGTGTGGAATACGTTCGCACAGGGAGCAGTATAAATACATCTGACCTGTACCATATGTTCATCGCGGTTATCAGAAGCCTGAAAACCCTATATCCGACTATCCAGAAAAAGAGGCTAAACGCCGGCAGGACAGATTTGGTACAATATAGGCCACTACATTGTACCAAACATTTTTCCCAAAGTGTTAGAAGTACTCGAGCAGGTGGAACGTATTAAGAATGACTCCTCTAGTAGTTCGGTATGTTTACAATGATCTTATCATTTGCAGGTAAATAAGAATCCATGAAGAGATAATTAGGACCACTAGAAAGTTACTTGAAAAATTAATGGGGGAATTATTAAAGCCAATTGAAAGAATCGCTTAAACATAACTTCTAGAATAACTTGAAGATAACTTGAAAGCCACCTTCTAATCATAACAAAAATTTCAAAATTAACACTATTTCATAACTTAAATCATTTATAACTTATTAGTAACCACGCAACAACCATGTAGAACTTGTCTACTTTAAGTTTTCTGTGATTATTGACCGAGCGAAGCGAGGGCTTTCGGAACGACTGAGCAACAATTCATTTCCATCTATTTACGTATGTTGCACACGTAGCGGCCAAAGTAACGAACAAATTTTCATAAAAATTTACGAAGATACTCTATGAAAACATCGGGGTCCGCTATGGTACAATAAGAAAGGTCGAACAATTGATCCCTTCTTGCAAAGATTCTTTGCCCAGACTACAGACAGAAGGTGTTTACCAGTTCATATGTACTTGTGGCAAATCTTACATCGGACAAACGGGAATAAGCATCCAATGTTGAACAAACGAACATCAGAGACACACACGACTTGGAAATGCACAAATATCAGCCATCGCAGAACACTTATTAGGACCAGGGGACCACAGAATAAATTACTACTCTGTAAACATACTAGCCAGGACTAAAAAATACTTTCCTCGTGTTATTCGGGAATCTCTAGAAATTATTAAAAATCCAAACAATTTTAATCGAGAAGACGGCTATCGCCTTAGTAACATATGGAAGGTCTCTGCAAAACCAATTCATCCATAAACAAGTTTCACGTGAGCAACCAAGCGGAAAGACGACAAGTCCCAATAACAGACAAGATCTACATGAGCAGCCAACCGTAACAACTCTTCGGTATATAACTAGAAGCAAAAGGCACCAACATCAGTCTCTAGAAAACTTCTAAAGAAGCTGGCAGCATGAGCAGCGAAACGTCAAGTTCAAATCGACGATCACGACATAACCCGGAAGAACCTACCATTATGGACAACGGCAGTGAAAGCCTGCATTCGACTATGTTCTATAAAGCTTTGGAACAGTTCCCCCATTTGTAACCAGGAGGCTGAAATATCCCAATAATGTCGAAAAAACTACACATAATTTTATTGATTTACATGTTACTTATAAGTGATACCCTCTAGTCATTACTTACCCAAAAATTCCAGTGAGGTGACATTGGTGCTGAGGGATTTCATTTTAGAGCTTAGCTTATAGAACGCTAGTAAAATTCCCTGTTGGTTCCAGCGACCACCATACCGTAGAGCACGGACGAGCACGCAGGAAATTGAGTTTGCCTACCTTCCCGACACCAGACCGGAGAGATTTATGTTAATAGCTATTTAAGTAACAAGGAATGTAAGGACCTATTAACATTTGAGGTAGGCAAGTATAAGTCATGGTGAAGCCGCGGCTTGTTGCCTGCCGAAAATGTTAATAGGCGATACATTCCGAATTGTCTTATTATATTTTTCCCGCTGCTTATCGAAATTTTCCTAGATTTTTGAAAAAATCGTCACCAGGATTGATTTTCGTGAGTCGTGTTACCTGTGAGTATCACATGTCACATAAACACAATTATAAATAAAACGTCTAAGTCTGCATCTTGCGTTGCTAATTTTATTATCTTAGGAATTTAATAATAATATTAAGTTCCTTTGTCAAGGGAAAGCAGCAAACAAATAACATGTGAGCAAACGAAAATGAAATCAAGCTTGGCTTTGAAATACCTGTTTTATGAATAATATGTTGTTGACACTGTAAGTCTATGTCAAATTCGAGGTTAGCAGGTTAGGTTTTGCTTCAGTTTTGACACAGACTGTCGGATTACCTAACGTGATAACCTCGAATTTGACATAGACTTACAGTCTCACCAACATATTATTCATAAAAGAATTATTTCAAAGCCAAGCTTGATTTCATTTTCGTTTGCTCACATGTTATAATCACCGACTCACACGTTTCGTTACTAAGGCTGTATCACTGGCTTACATGATCAGCAGCGGGAAAAATAAAATTTAATTTTTACATATTTATGAATTATCTATTTAGTTATTTTCCAACTGTACATAGTCGACAAAAAATTTTATTTACGTTGAAGTACCTTCTTTAAATCAGTCAAGGTATAAATATAAAGCGAACCTCGCCCAGTCAAAAGCTTCCATTTTTAAGAGCAAAATTAATGAATGCTAATCTACAATACATACACCAGGAAGCGTTGCAGGGTATGGGGGGCAAAAGCTAAAGTTGCACGTTGTCTACTAATTGCAGAAATAGTAGTTAATTTATACATAATTATAAATATTTCGGAAGCTGCTGTTTTTTATATCGACTACTGATTATTCACGCCAGCATATGATATATTTACAGTATCACGACCAAGAACATAATTTGACAAAAGTATATGTTGAAGTTCTTTGCACAACTTTTAACTAGTATATAACAGTTGATAGAATGCCCTATCAGGGAACGTGCAGATAGTAGGAGAACCAGAAGAGTTAAAATACCTTCCAAAACTTCAATCCTGAAACCGTTCCCTTCTGCCTAAGATGCCGAGTGGCGAATCTGATACCAAACCTTAACGTATTCTCTAGGCCGCCGGCTCCGGTACCATCGCAGGCATAGCAAAGTGAACTACTATAATTTTTTATTGTACACTAAATCTGTAGTTATGGTTACTGGGATATGCCACTTTGTAAATATTATCTATTTATTATTATAGTAACCATAACTAAAAGTTTAATGTCCAATAGAAAACTGTAGTCTTCCACTCTGCTGCGACCGCGATGGTACCGAAAGATACCTGCCTAAACCTTTCGATAAATGTTCTCTAAACCGCCGGTTCCGGTATCAGAGTGCTCCCCTAGAAAGCAGTCCCTAAACTAATACCCCAGGCCGCTGGACCCGGTACCAGGAGATATTTCATCATCTCCTGCATCACGACAGCTCATGGCCCCAAAACCATATTGTTAAAAGGGCAGTTCTAGGCCTCCAAAGGGACCTCCACGCATAAGCGGATTATCGCACTACCACCGCAACTAGGAGAAAGACTGTTAAGCGTTACTCCTCCCTAACTAGCTGCACGAAGTTGCCTCCAATGTAAACAAATTGATTTGAGTAGTAGCCAGTTAACATTTTAGTTACAGAAGCTACCGCTACGAATTTGAGCACCGTCTTGGAGGCCCTCCGATTAGACCACCGGAGTGCCACTGGTTACCGATCCCTTAGGGCGCTCGACCTGAAGCTAGCAACTCCAATTCACTTTTTATTTTAGCGTACATTCGTTTTGTAATAAAATTCAACTTGTAAACTTGACATGTAATGTAAAGACCACCATACATAGTTTTTAATTTTTCTTCTGCAGTTGCGAATTTTGGTATAAGTTCAGGTCTAACGAGCTTTTGTTTTATTTTTTAAAATATATTTGTAAGGTACATTTTTACACCATTTTTTAAGTTCAGTGGAAGACTAAAACATTATGAATATTTCAAAGTTTGTGCTACTTCTTCAGAAAAAGGGGAAAAATTAGTTAATGTTGGCTGATTTTAACACATTTTGTGAAATTTTAAGAATCAAGATATGTTCTATTTTCTGGATAAATTACTATAGAATCTTCAAGTTCCTTTTTTAAGTTACAACTTAGTGGTGATGGTTTCATTATCACATGTAGACACAATTTATACATTGTTATGACTATTTTGGTGTTTGTATAGCAAAGAGAATATTTTCCTATCGTATAACCACCAAAATACTCACAAATACTAATTCCATAATTTACATATTGTATCTAAATATCATAATGAAAACATCATCGTTAAGTTGTAACCTAAAAGAGAAACAAAGTTTTCCGGTACTTTTTGTTGTAAAACCACATAAATACTCATTCCTGTCCTGTTTATCAACTATATGCAATTCTACGGAAGTGAACATACCAGAAGTGAATACTCGTTCTAATGTTAATATATTTTTGTAGTACAGCTACAGGTCTGTTCAAAGTACCTACATTTCATTTACGAGTTGGTCGACAGCCTTGGACTAGTTTTCGAGCAACTTCCGGAAAGCAGCCAACACAAACAAAGCAATGGTGAAGGTGTCGATGTACCTTGTAAGCAAACAA
Organism: Agriotes lineatus; assembly: GCA_940337035.1. NCBI lineage: Eukaryota > Metazoa > Arthropoda > Insecta > Coleoptera > Elateridae > Agriotes > Agriotes lineatus. Next base: position 63,396 of record CALNHX010005034.1, read on the forward strand.
ACCCATGCAAAGCGACAAGTTGAGGTGATTTCTAAATTGTACCTTGCATAGCTGTAACCGGATCAACGCCGTACAATGCAAGTGTATTTCTATTAAAACCATCCTAGAAATTTGTTTGAAAAATAGACTCTAACTTCGTCGATTAGTGACTGCTAAAGTACACAAATGTTAAGATTAACCCTCTGTCTACCGCAAAAAAAATCTAGCTATAACTACCGCCATTGGGCCCATATGTGAATTACAACAATTTTCATTATTATCCATCTGTTGTCTCGGTGCTCTGGACGACATTTTCAATAAATGAAACAAAAGTTCACCATATCCAGAATAGTTTTAATATGTTTTTTGAGAATCAGAACGTTGTTGTCCTAATGTCTTAATTTTCTACTTTTTAAAAAATGTTCATCATTCCAAAATTTAACACATTATAAAAAAAATTTAATTGGTATTTGACATAAAATCCACTAATTATGATGTAATTTAACGAATTATATTGTTAACCTATTTGTTACAACTGAAGATGGGAACGGTAATGTTTCCCGAAACATGTATTGTAATCTGATACTTGGGGGTCACACAACAACGTTCTGTTTCTCATAAAACATATTCAACATAAAAATTACAAGGAAATACAAAGTAAATTTATTCAAAAAATTTTTTACATACTATTATGGAATGTTCTCCGCATACATGGTTTTTACATTTATTACATGTAGTTCTCGTTTTTCGATCTTTTTTAGAACCGCACAGGCTGCATCGACTCTTTTTCCTTGAGGTTCAGCTGTTCTGCTGCTAGTGAATGCTTCAGCTGATTCTGGATTTTCTTGGTACTGAGCTAGTTGTTTACCCAACTCTATAATAAAATTTCTTCGCTTACGCAGCTTCTTGTCACAATTTCTGTTGAGATACAGCCATACTATGAACGCGTTCATTACGCTAATGTCTATCATATTATAAAAAATAGCAATGGCCATCTTCTTGTCATACGCTTTACAGTGTAACTTCTAGCCATCTTGTCCATAGTGTGTACACCGCCTTTGGTTTTGTTATAATCTAGGATTACTTCTGGCTTTTTCTTTACCGCTAACTTTCAGGTCATTGTGTACTGTACTAAGTAATGTAACAACCTTTCCCTTCTTTGGACAGTATGAAAGTATCATTTTATTATTTGAAAGCCAAATAAAGTCGACAAGATTTCTCGATTTTTGGTATTTGTAAAGCAGCTGGGCAAATCTGGCTTATTTTTGGGAATTGTTCCAATAATAATCAGATTTTTTGAGAGTAGATAGTTGGCAAGCGAATAAGATGTGAAGAAATTATCACATGTTATATTTCGCCCAGATTTTTCTATATCTTTTACTAGTCTCATCACTACATTCTCACCTTGATTTTTCTCTCTTTTTTCACCAGTTTCTCCGGTATAGACCTCTAATTTCCATGCATAGGATGTAATGCTGTCACAAATTGCCCAAAATTTGATACCATATCGACCTGGTTTTGAAGGAATATATTGCCGAAAGGGGCATTTGCCTCTGAAAGTTACCAGTTGATCATCTACAGTCATGCACCAGCTTGGAATATATCCATCTTGTAGGTAATCATTCCAGATTTCAAAACACTCACGAATGGGTTGAAGCTTGTCAGGAGACCTTTGCTTTCTTCTTTCCCCATCATTATCAAACCTTATTACTCGAAGTATATTTTGAAATCTGTTGCGGCTCATAATATCGTTTAAAATTTTCCGTCCATCCTTCTTACTCCATAACTGAAATATTTCTTCGTTTCTGGATTTATAAGCTCCTATGAGTATTAGGACGCCTATACATTTCTGTACTTCACTTTCATCTATTTCTTTCCAGCTATTTCCGAATACAGTATTTCCTTCTAAATTTGTCCATTTTACAATGATTTGCATAAGTGGTTTTCGAAAAAAAATCAAAAATGCGGAAGATATACTATCAACTTCTCGGTTGGCGTATCTTGTAGGTCCTGATTTTTCGAGTAAAATATTTTGCTGTCCTAATCGTCCTTGGGGCAGTTTGACTGGAGCTGCATACCAAACTTGTTTATTTTTGAAACAAAAGTTTGTCGTTAGTATTTGCTTGATCATCAGAATATTCATCTTCATTATTGGCATCAGAATCACCAGAGCTGCGGTCTATTTCTGAATTGTCTTCGTTATCTGGCCCTGAATTGTCTTTAACATCTGACTCTGAATCCCTTTATTGTCTGTCAAAACTTCGATTACATCGATTTCTCCATCGTCATCAGATATAATGTATTCACTATCGTCACTGTTATATTCTATGTCGCTCATTTCGTTTATAATTGCCTTCAATTCTTCAAGCTTCAAAGGTCGCCGGTAATCATCCATTTTGTTTATATTCTAGATACTACGAATAACGACTATCAACTAAAGAAACTAAACTAAAAACGTAAACTTACATAATGCAACAACAAATGGTAGTAAACTCAACAAAATTAGCACATTCACAATTCTTTTTACACGAACAGTGCACACTAACAACCCTCACAATAGCTAAAAGCTTACTGGACAACTTAGGATTTAAATCGGGGAAGCTACTGCTTTTGTATAGTATACATATGCCCGGAAATTCCCTAATTCTACAAAACTCATATCTGGGAAGTCTCCGACTCAGTACGGCTTACGCGAGAAGTCCCTAATGTTGTTCACTTATTAAAAACTTCCATGGGTCCAATGGACCCAAACGGTAGTTCCCGATAGAAATTTTATAGTAAAATAAATAATAGCTATAAAAATTAAACTTGATAAAATAATGATAAAACACATCATAAGCGACAAAGTCATGTAATTACAAAGTCCCAAATCTGTAACTCTCTAAATAATCCCAAAACCAAATCATTTTCGGGTTCATTGAACCCATTCGGTAGACAGAGGGTTAAATGGATAATTAGGGCAATAGTTGATTAAGTTGTAGGTATTCCGTCTTTTTTTATTTATTTAGCGACTTTAGTGTATGATTTCCCGGGCAAACGTATTGATTTTTGAAAGAACTCAGGTCGTTTCGCTTTTGTTTATGAGCGTCATTTATGTCAACCTGACAAGTTTATAGTGAATAGCAACTTTAAAAAACTATTAAAAATGCAGGTATTAAAACAAAATGGGGAGATGTTGGTCACTTCGAAACCACTCTAGGTCGGTTTTATTTTCAAATTAATAATGTAGAAATTATGTCGGTTTGAGGTTTGAAATTTTAACAATTTAGAAGTCACTTGTGTTAAAAGTGAAATATAACTGAAATTAAGCCCTGTTTGTACTAGTGTGTAAAAAAATTAAATGTTTGTGGGTCAATTAAACATGTTCGAAGAGCATTACTATATTAATTTCAAGAATTTGTGAATGTGCGTGTGTGTAGGTGCAAGACAACGGAAGCTAATTACTTGGCATGAATTGTAATCGAGATTTGGTGGTTCCTGAACATCGTGAAAGTGGTACCAGCAGCAGATAGATGATCAATAGCAACTTAGATCACGATTATCTGCCATATTATGGACCGCGCCAAATTCAGGGCTGAGCGACTGCAGCTACTAGCAACGGCGTGCGTTTGGACGTAAAAAAGATAGACGAAACAGTTTAATAAGAAATTTATAAGTCAAAGTTAAAATTTTCTAAGATTTTAGCTTAATAAATAAAAATCTTATTGTCGTAAAAAAGCTTATATTTAAACGTTTCGCCAATTATGTTAGCTTCATGAGTAAAAAAGGGGAGAATTTAAGTTGTTGATATTTGAGATTGGTGTAATATATTACGACACGTTAGTTAATAATATTCATTATGATGAATCAGTCAAGGACTATGTCAATCCATAATTAGTATAAAAATTACTTTTTTTAAAAAGAGTCTGTGCTCACTGGAAAACAGCCCTCCATGACATGGTATCGTTTATAATATATTCTTAGTGTTTATATTAACAGATTGCACAATAAACTTTATATACAAGAAAATTATCAGTAGAGAAGGGTTTTGTTAATTATTTTGTAATAATAAAAGTCAAAAAGGGATATTTACGGCAGTATATTGATAACCTTTTAGAATTTCACTCATACGTTTTAGATTCATAACAATGTGTCAGCCAAAGCTAGACAGAATTGATTTCATTCTATGTTATTTGAATTCAGGGTCAGATGAAATCTAAGAACTAATTAGTTTCTTTAAACCATGATGAGAACATATATTTTACGAAATCTATCTATTTTTCCTCTATCAGTATCTTCTTGATACCCTTTCGTTCAATATGGACTATAACGATTAGCATGTTCATTCAAAAAACAAAATGTGGAACATTTTGCAGTGTTTCTAGGTTAGGAAACAGTCGGTTAGCAGATGCAGCACCGAAAATTTATGTTCAAACGTGATAGAGTTGAAAGATCGGTCACATCCCGTTTGAGTCGCACATTTTGCAACGCCAGTGTAAAGTAAATCGTTGCGATAGAAATCAGTGCAGCTGTCACTGGAGGTTACGTGTGAAAGACAAAAGGTCTGGTGTTAACTTTTTGCGTGCGCAAATCCCACAGTTATTCCGTTATTTTGAATTCTTCGGGTTATGGCTGTCACGAGATAGACATGTTTGTAGAGGAGCACTCTGGAGATTAATGCTTGCCGGATGGCGTTGTGATCCCCCGGCGCGCTGTCTGGTGGGCTGTAAACACGGCGAAGACGCTTGTCATCTTATCGAAAGTAGAATATGACAGGAAAATATTTCAGTCCCAATGTGACTGCACGGAACCAAAAGCTTTGCTTCTATTCGATTACAAAAAACATTTCTGAATTATTGATGCGTCTGTCTGTTGACGCATCTGAGCTTTCGTGAATGAATGACCCGCTAGCTGCTGAGTTCTGGAGGTGTTATTTCTTATTATTGTCCCTGCTTCTATTAAAACGCACAACCACATTTCCCGCGCAGTCTGCACTTATAATAATAAAAATATGAAAAAAACAGCCCATGAAGAAACACCCTTCATTTAATTGTGGGTAGTTTTTGCTACATTTTCTCTAAAAGTCGATTATAATTGTAACTATACTATAAACTTTTATATTCTACATCCAGGAATTATCAGGAGAAGTTACGAAAGCTACATTCATTCAGACGATAGTAGACAACGAACATAATAAATTTATTATTTATTGACCAGTACTGGAAACATTTAGCGTTAAAACTATGAGTTAACTCAACAGTCTCCACTAGACTAGATATTTCAAAACTCAAAACCCTGCAGTTCAATCCTAACTGTAAGACCTATTAGTATAACATTAAAAATTCGTAGTGAACCTTAAAGCCCCTTAATCAGATCAAATTTTTAGTAGCTTTGTGGTTATATGACCATAGTAATCGATGTCTAACGTACTTGCTATTTCATAATACCGGGTGTCTTAAAATGAATTACATCTAGTATGCTTTAAATTTCCCATAATGCAATCTAAAATTTTACTTGAAATTGGCAAGACTGTAAGTCTATGTCAAATTCAAGGTTAGTAGGTTAGGTTTTGCGTCACTTTTGACACAGATTGTCGCAAAACCTAACCTACTTACCTCGAATTTGACATAGACTTACAGTCTTGCCAAGTTCAAGTAAAATTTTTGATTGCATTATGGGAAATTCCAAGCATACTAGATGTAATTCATTTTAAGACACCCGGTATTATGTATGTGCCTACTAATAAACAAAATTAGTTTTAGTCTTAGAAATCATACATATTATGTTAAAGTGTTAGGCATAAAGTGAATTATGGTAAGTATAATTAACTTGCGATAAGTCTTACTACAAAGACAATTCAAATTGTATAAATTTTAACGTTAAAAATGGGATGACAGAGCTGGCTCGGTAACTTGTTGATGCACTTTAGCTATTCACCGGGTAACCGACAAAGTTAAAAAAGTAGCCAATGTGCCGATGAGCGAATATTCAATATACAATACAATACAACAAAGCCTTAGTATACAGCTTGCGTGTAGACATAGCTGAGGCAGGTACGCAGTCTGCTCAGCTTGGACGACAGGAGTGAAACTGAGATCTATGATTAAGCAACAAAAAAGTTCGTTGTGGCCACCTCGTAGGCTAGGGGGGAGAAGATTTACAACCTGTAACACGCCGGCGTATACAAGAATATAGATTTTCGACGTAACATTACAGAGAACCTTGCACTTTACCACGCCGCAGCTGCTCTGTCTCGGTATCTTTTTGCTTGTTGAGGTTAAGTGTGTCGCTTTGTTAGTTGACAGTAAGTATTACCTATATATTATTTAAATACTTGTTAATTCAAATGTCTATCGCATTGATTTAGCTCCTGAATTTATATTCTTAGTTTGTTTACTGCGTTAACATCCATAGTTAACTTTGTAATATTGCGTCATCTACCCATTTAGCTAAACTACTTTTTTCAGTTCTGGATGTCCTTTGCATGGTGATAATAGTCAGCACGAAAAAGAAATATTCCTGCATTCCTGGCAGCAAAAAATTGGTACTGTACAGGTCAGTCCGTCAAAGCATTTCATAAATTTCTGTACCTCGTTCTTTAGCTTCCGAAGCATTAGAAGTAATCGTTAGGTATTCTTTCAAATATGGTAGAAGCTAATACTGCGCTACCCGGATTCTAAAAATTATGTACTACATCCTATTATTACACCTAGCACAAGTCTAGTCTAGTCTGCTGTGACCTAACTCTAGATGATGTGCTCTGTTAGTTGTAGTTTAAACAAATAAATAAAAATGTACACAGAACATCAAAAAGGTGTTCTAACACAGCGAATTGAAGTTTGAACTAAATATAGTTTCTTAAAAATAGCATTTTTATGGGAACAGAATATTTAAAATAATTTTTCGTTTGAAGACCTATGTCGGTTTAAAACCCCAGTTTTATTCAGCAAGCTGCAGGATGTATATATTTTTAAAGTCAACCGCCTAACTGAGCATATTCCCACTGGGGTTTGTTACGTGTAATTTATCATTTAAGATGCAGTCAATAAATGTTTCGGGTAACCTGCAGTTCCTAGGTGTGTATTTGGTTGCATACTCATTTTTAATTTTTGGGATGTTTTAAAAAACCTTGAATTTTAAGGGGGTTATTTTAAATTTTTAAAATAGGTTGTAAGTACGATTTCCAGCAGCCATTTTAGGCCTCTGATTTCTGGTGTGACTGTTTCTGGGTGATGTAGCTGATTTTTCTAGAATTTTGCACCATGGAGATCTGCGATTCCAGAATTATTATGTAAATCGTCCTTCACTCGCAATAACTTCTGTGTGAGATTTGCTAGAATGGAGCCAGTTATACTGGGATAATAATTTATTTCTGCGAGATCACTTACGTTTGACCACCTTCCAACTTTAGCTTCCTTTTTCTTTTTCGTCTTACTCGTGCCATATTCTGCATGTGCACCTCCCTTCGGCGGTGATGTCGTTTGATAAAATACCTTGAGGACCGACTCTTGCACAGATCTGAGTCCCTCAATTTGTTTGGCTGCTCCCGAAGTTTCACAACATCGTTTTTCTCCAGTGTGACAGCTTTCCGAAGTTTGGACCACACGACTTTTCCCCAGTGCAATAGTTGGAGAAAAGCCTGTCGTACCTCATGTTGCACATTAGGTTGGACTGCATCCCCGAGTACCCCACCCTGTATAGCTGCTCTGACGACGCCGCTATGCTCTGCTACGCATCACCAGGTAGCTTGTGTACAGCTAGCGATTTAGCCATCTGCTCGCTCAAACTAAAAATATCGTTAGTGCTGCTCTTATGAAATATCAAGTATTCTACCTACGATTTGTCCCGGTGAAACTCTTGGCCGATGGTGCCGACAAGTTAAGAAATGTGTAACTGCAATATGTTCAGCTTGTGGAATTAGTTATGCGGAATAGTTGAGTTTGCCACTTTATAAGTATTTAATAATTCCTAGATTGGTTACCCTCTTAGCGTTTTGGGTCTCGTTCAGCTCGTGAAACTGAACTCAACGTTGTAATAAAGGATGACGAAGGGCGGCCCTTACCTGTCGGCGAAGGTTGGTAAATATCGGCTTAGGTTGGCTAACTCGTCGTGAGGGTCGAGGTTTTAGCAAAGCTGCATAAGAAACTAAGACAGAGGGCGCCAGGTCCTCAACGTAGACGAATCCTTGGGTCGGACCTCCCCAAGGTTAATGATATACCAAGCCAATCAAAATTATAGCAGAACAGATTAGTAACAATATTTATTTACCACTTGGTTCTATAGTGCTTACTGCTCACATGACAAAGTCATAAGAATACACGCCAACAATACACATAAACAATTCAACAAATATCACAAATACATATAACACAGGTTCGACAAATATCCAATAAATATCACAGCAAGTTTATCAAATCACATGTAAATATCACAAGTGTGGCCTATAAACGAAGGCAGTAGTGCATACACTAAAATCAGCCAAAGGGGCGTTAGATGCTGAGTAACCGCGTAGTTGTACTTACTATTCAAATACCAAATCAAGTAAGTCAAAAATATAACTATTTACAATACAAACGGAGTCTCCGTGAAGCGGAGATCCACGCCTGGCGTAGCATGACTAGATAAACCTGCAACCCAATATGTAAAGATCAAAGTGATTACATCGGCTCTGTGAGGCAGAGGGCGGCCCAAGACGAGACTTGGAGTACGACAGCGCCAGTTTAAAGAAATGCCAACGGTCAACCCCGAGAGTTGGCTTACTAAGTCAAATTTACAGCAATTCAAATTTAGACGGGGCGGTACATGCAGTTTATGAGATCTGACTAGGGGTGCTATAACCTATAAGAAATTCATATCAACTTCTGTGATAAATCAAGCAATTCACTTGCGTTCATTTCTAACCCGAATAAAAACGTTACTACTCCCGCGGGCGGGAACGTAGCCGCAGCCCAACTTGACAGATTAAATTGCAAAACGAGATTCTAGGTTAAAATACTACTATGATGTTACGTACAGGTAAAGTGATTACTTAAGCTGCCGAGCAGCAAATTAATGCAATCGAAAATGGCTGCCAAGACAGCGGATAAGTACTCCAATTGATTAAAACCATAGACGACTTTCATGACCACTTTGAAGAAAAGTAATTTTAACAATATCTCGAAAGTGAGCATTGTAAAGTGCTAATCGCGGTACACAAATATTCATTCCTCATGGTATGTAACTTGAAGAAAACAGGTTATTACATTGAGCTGCCAAATTAAGGCAACTCCCAAAAATTCTATTTAATGTTTGGCTCTGCAAGAAAGCCACGGCGCCAAGATTTTGGAGCTTCCAAAAGGTTAAAGCACCTACGACGAGCACCACTGTCCATTGCAGCGTACCACTTTCAGTAAGTGTCAACCGAAGAGGTCGTCACCATGAAAAAGCCCGCCGTCAAATGTCGAGCTACGGATTAGCATTCTTAAATATTAAACAGGTTAGTGTTTTCTTTTAAAATTGGGAAAAACAAAATCATCATCATTATGCCACGTATCAAAACTGAGTGGCGATCTGAAGCCGTCTCGTCATTGTTTCGATTTATGATGTCCATCGACATCTCGCATCACGTGTGTAGCGAGTTACAACCTGAAACGCGACGAACTTTACATTCCGCGAGCTGCCGAAGTTACATACACAAAATAAAGACCGCGGCCATGAATGCAGTTTAATTTTTGCGTATATGCAGTTATTTTGGTTTCTTTTTACATGTTTAATTATAAATACAGTACGATGATAGAACGACGAAAGTATCTAACTTTAACGTGCTCAAATACACAACTACTTATTTAATTCAAAAACCAAAAATTGACTGCTAACAACACGCAATTAAAATTTAAAAGAACAAACACATACTTTACCACTATCTACTTCTGTCCATCAAATGCAATATGGCTGATTTGACATTTCGCTGCGGACACGGTATACAATAAACCTCTTATTCGCACACCGGGAACTACAAACCATCGCGAGCCAACTGTTTACCAGCCCTTTCATCATCTGCGTTGAACACAAGTACGTGTAATCGGAGCTTACAGGTTGTCTCGTCGTCTCGTCAGTTCAGTTGGAACAATAAAATATACGAACAAGTCGAAGGAGCGGCTATGGGTTCACCGCTATCACCTGTTATCGCTAATATCTACATGGAGGCTTTTGAAACCAAGGCTCTCGAACAAGTGCAGCTAAAATCGACTTGCTGGTTGAGATATGTAGATGATACCTTTATCATCTGATCACATGGACGTCAGACATTGAATCGGATTCTAAAACACCTGAATTCTGTACATCCCAACATACAATTCACAATGGAAGTAGAGGAAAATTGCAGTATTCCGTTTCTAGACGTCCTGGTGAAACGTAAATCAGATGGCAGTTTAGGACATGCAATCTATAGAAAGAAAACACACACGGACAGATATCTAAATGCTGACTCACACCATCATCCAATGCAAAAAGCAACAGTTCTCCAGACTTTGGCGACAAGAGCCGTTCGAATCTCAGATGAGGAAAATCTAGAGAGAAAAAAGCTACATCTGTTTGACTCTTTACAAAAGAACGGATACACAACTACCGCCATACGAATAGCACTAGACAAGACTATGACACAGAAGGCTAAAGAAGAATCCCCACCTCTGGAAGGCTTACCATTTCTACCTTACGTTAAAGGCTCGACTGATAAGATAGGAAGTGTCCTGCAATGATGCAACATCAAAACTGTGTTCATGAGCAAGGAAACTTTGGGTAACGGATTCAGATCTGTAAAAGACAAGATTCCAAGTTTAAAAACCGCTGGCGTATATGGCATTCCTTGTTCTTGCGGCTCGAGTTACATTGGACAGACTGGTCGTTCAGTTGATCTAAGACTTCAAGAACATAAAGGCGATTGCAAACACTAACGCATCACAAAATCAGCCGTAGCTGAGCATACGTTTACAAATGGGCACACTATAGAATTTGAGCACCCCAGAGTAATTGCCAGAATACCTCACTACCTCCCGCGAGTGATACGTGAAGCCATAGAAATAGAAAAACATCCAAATAATATCAACAGGGAAGATGGCTTTAAGCTTAGTAAAACGTGGACCCCTGTGATACACGCTAAAGCATTACAACCACTGTGCGTCATGCGGCCACGCCCCACGGATTACGTTGCACTCGGACGACCAACCAGCGTTACGCCACTCCGCGCGCCTGGCACGGAGAACTATAAATAGCTCCACGCCGACCTTCGGCTCTTAGTGCGACTTTCACTCTGATGATGCAAGCTGCAAGGTCGTTCGAAACGTTAGTGAATATAGATGCACAAATGGCAAAACGGCCAAATCTGCCTAAGTATCCTCGTTCTCAAGGTACTCAAACAACACGAGCCACCAAATAGCATGACCATCGCCCGGGTTTTTGCTCGACTTCACAAGGTGCAAGGCACATTAAGCCAGAAAATGCTGGGTGTTCATATACAAATACTACGCGGTATAAGCCGAAATTCCATGTTAAGAAGAATAATTCGAGTAACCACGAAAGCCTCAAACAGTATATATGTCACTTATAGTTATTCTAGTTTTGTTTGTCTGATAAATTTGTGTAGCACTTGGCAAACGCTCGTAGTTTTATACTATCAGTTAGCAACGTTTTGTTCCGAAATCACCATTTATTTAAGGGTGTAAGCTTATTTGCTGTATTGTTTTGTTTGTATGTATTTAACGCCAATATATATTTATGTTACATTGAAGGTGAGCCCATTGGCTTTTAGTTGGGTAGATGCTTGAGCTGAGAAAAAGGTAATAGTTCTTTTGTTGTAAACTGAGCTAACTGGTAACCAAACATCAAACAATTTAGAAAAATTAAACGTAATAAGAAAATTACATTTGTAAACCACATTTCATTCAATTGTGTTCGTAGAGTTATATACAATGTTATTGGTGGTTCCTTAATTGTGTCTAAAAGTATACGTTGATAAGTATGTCCTTAATTTATTCCACTTTGTCAAAACTTCTATTTTAATATGATTTACAAAAGTCATATGTTAGCATGTTCTAGCTTTCATACGCTTCCCAAAGTTTTCACCGAAGTGGTGGCTCATATTTTGCAAAAGAAAATCTTGACAAGCAGTTTGCAGGGAATTTCATGTTCCCCAAGTGTTCAGCAAAATATAGGCATATTTAAGAACCCGCATCATATTTGAAAGGCGGCTTTAAAAGATTTCTACCCTTTCTGTTAGGTTGTCGAGTATGAATTAACGCTTGACGAATTAAAGAGGCCCTTTGATGTATTGTTGCGAGCAGAAAATCTCGATAACCAGACGTCTGCATTGAACGATAAGGAGGTATGGCACGAGGGTTGCTTTTCATTCAAGACGACAGCATCGGATTATTTTCATCGATTAAATTCAAGATTTAAACTAATGCCGATTTCGGAAATTCTAACTTTTATAAGTTACTATAGTACAAGTATTAGCTGTACCTGTGGAAAATATGTCTAGGGGTTTAAAGTGTGTTGCGTGGGAAGACTTTCAAAAATTAATGCTAGTTTTTATTTAGTGATAATGCATTTAGTAGGTAAGTCGGTCTAGAATAAATATTCGCTTTAACTTCGGTTACAATTAATAACTTGCCACTATTTTAACCATCCTGTACGGCATCTACACATAATATGTATTATAATACAGCTCACGGGTTCCGTTGAATTCATCCGAATGAATTAATACTGTAATTGCCAGATATTATCATTTTCATAACAACAATAACTATCGGTGATTGATTATCTGTTTATATTGCATTTTGGAACCTCTATCTACTTTATTGCTTCGAAGACTACTAATTTGTGGCTGCGCATGTTTTATACACAAGTTTCTAAACCAAACATTGCCTTTCATATTTTCAAAGTTTACTACTCCCGATTATTAATTATAAACGGAGCGATAGTATACATGGAAAGAGAAGAAGATAATGTGTATTATTTCGTATAAATTGTAGTTTTTTATTTATTCATTATTGCTGTTAGAACGTTGTTTAACAATTATTATAATCATAAAACGTTTTTATCCAATACTTCTCAATTAACGCCCCATAACTGTAAGGATTTTAGCAATCGCAATATCAATATTAGGCACAAGTGATTTTTTAAATTTCCATAACTCAACTAGTGAGTTTTGGTTTAAGCAATAATATTTAATGTCATCTGTGTTCTGATGTCACCTGGCAACCGAAACTGTTAAAGCAAACGGGAACTGTGATTTTAAACAAACATTTTGGTTGCTTCTGAGTTTATTAAGAGGTGTGGATAAAACGTTGTACTGTACGCCTAGTGTTACGAGGTATTACCGGCACGAGAAAATAAGAACATACAGCCTACAGCCTTGTGACCCAAACTTTTTCTCTAGTGGGTAACATCCACATAACACTACTCGAATAATAAATAACTATCATCTAGTACCTCATGATTATTTTAACAATTGCAATATTTCAATACCCTCCCTGTACTAAGAAACAAATTTTGCAATTAGTTATTATAAAGGGAAAATTAATCTTTGCTTATTGTTCATACCATCAAGTAGCTCAAGTTGTAGAAAGTGTGAAACCAGCCTTGACCCAAAATTAATTATAAAGGTAGGTAAAACATAAAACATTTATTCTTCTCTTAATTACAGGGCAAAAATAAGTATATTTTGTATGTACAATAATATTCAGTCTTCTGGACTGGTCGACACGATGATCCGAGGTAGGTTGGTTGTCCTCGAGTTCGTAGTAGGCCAAGTATCTACAACTTGAACAAATGTTAGTTTGTTGTCGGTTGACAAACTCGCAATAATTTGTAATAGTTTGTCTTAAGGGGTGAAATTGTAACTAGTGAGTTACCCACTAATAACTGAGTGGTGATGCCAGTGGCTCGAAGAACTACTGACCGCGGAAGACGGTCCCGGAACTTACAAGTATGACAGGTGACGTGAGTGTATAATCGTCCCTCGGTAGAGATACAGACGCGCTGTAGTAGAGTACCTAGAGGCGTTCTGGCTCACATTTGACCTTGAACTTTTTTCAAGGTCACGGGCCTAGCCGAGGTCAAGGTCACAAGCCTAGCCGGTGGGCGTGGCCTAGTCGGGGTCATTGACCTCGACCGCTTCCGGGAATTTTTGGCCGAGGTCAAGGTCACAGGCCTAGCCGGTGGGCGTGGCCTAGTCGGGGTCATTGACCTCGACCGCTTCCGGGAATTTTTTGGCCGAGGTCAAGGTCATAGGCCTAGCCGGTGGGCGTGGCCTAGTCGGGGTCATTGACCTCGGCCACTTCCGGAAATTTTTTGCGTTAAAAGTGTAGTTTTTGAAATTTTCCCACGCTCGAGCGTCTGGGATGCAGACATGTCTATTCTTGCAGGATGTTATCAGTAAATCAGAAGCTATTGTTACGCTTATCAAAATTTTCTCAGGCTCGACCGGATGTGAGTCATCGTCTGAGTACGCAGACATGTCTATTCTTGCAGGATGTTGTTGAACAATGGCATCCATTGTTTTAAAATCAGCACGAAATTCGAGAACAATGAAGCTATTGTTGTCTGGAGATTAAAAATGTGTTGATCTGCAAAAAAATTCAAACAAAGAAACCCATTGTTTTAAAATCAACACGAAATTGGAAGTTTTTGCTAATACAGTTAGAGTCTAGAGATTAAAATGTGCTGATCTGCAAAAATGATCTTGAAATAAATTTGTCAAGTACTGATGTCTGTTAGACAAAAAAAAGAATTACCAGGTGTGGGGTTCGAACCCACGCTTCCCTTAGGGAACCAGAGCTTAAATCTGGCGCCTTAGACCACTCGGCCAACCTGGCATGTTCCTGTAATCGGGCACAATGGTGTAATAAAACAACAATGTAAATATACTTGTATTTATTTACCTAAAACATACATGTATAAAAATTACTATAAATACATATCAGCTAATTATTGTGCTACGGATGTCATCTCTGTCTGAACGATTTCCTCGAAGACCAGTTTCGTGCTGCTCCCACACTTGCCACCCGAGATGATATAGTAGCGACGTTTTCCTAATTGTTGTAGGTCTGCGTCTGTTAGGCAATCGTAGCGTGCTGGTAGAATGAATCTGAAGTTGTCCAATTCCACCACTACTTTATTGCCGTATTTAGTCGGACATCGATACACATTTATTATTAGATATTTTTCGTCAATCTTCAAATCTCGTACATTTCCCCACTCTTTAACCTCATTTAAGTTGCAAAGTTTCTGGTTGAAATCTGCCATGTTTTTGGAAGGAACGTGTACAGGAGAATGATAAAAATACTACAGCACATCAGGTTTATATAGCACCGATGAAAATTAAGTGATGAGTCATCACAACGTGGTAATTTAGACAATATTTTTAGCATCAATCCAGCTATTGTGCTGATTTGAAAATCCAAGCCATTTTACAAACACTTTGTTACGTTTTCGTTTTATTACACGTTCAACGAGATGTATGTCTGGATATTTAACTTTTTGAAGCTCAAGATCGTAGAAACATCCTTGAATAGACCGATGGGAAGCATCTTTTAGTAGATAGGTAATAGGATTAGTTAATTTAACTTGATCGATTGTGAATATTTCATTAGTCCAGTTGGGCGTATATCCTTTATCGAATATTGTTCGATATTTGCTAATTCGCACAGGATCGCCAACCTTAAATTTTACATTACTTAAATCTGTCATTTTTATATGATTATAGGCTTGATTGAGAATTTCCTTCTCATTACTCTTATTCACATCAACCGGTCTTTTACCAATTGTACTATGTTTTTTGTGATTGTAGGTGTGACTGACTTGAGATAATAGAGAAAGCCATTTGTATGAACCTTGCAAACTAAACATCTTCCACATAATAGATTTAAGTGTACGATTCACTCTTTCAACGACACACGCTTTTTTTGAACTAAATGTTGGGAAATGGTTAATTTTATATTTATTCATTAGTGTTTGAAAATCTTTATTGAAAAACTCTTTACCCTGATCTGTCTGCAAGTTCTTCGGAATTCTACCGCTTTCAGATAGTATTTTTTCAGTTGCACTAGTAACTTCCTTAGAGGTTTTGGTTTTTATAGGCTCTAACCAAACATATTTTGAAAATACATCTATAATTACTAAAATATATCGATAACCTTTATTTACTTTAGAGTATGGTATCATTTCTACTAAATCGGCCTGATGAAGATCATCCAATCCTTTTACTATTACACGACGCCTTCGAAAATTTATTCGTGCAGGCTTATGCAACTCATCTACTATTTGAGCCTTAATCGAACTGTTTATTTTTTTCCGGGTCATTTTGAACCTCTCTAAATGAGACAGTTTCACTAACTGAAGGTTTAGGCGGAGGTTTAGTTAGTTTTAGAGAAAAGTAGAGTTGATCAATTTCAGCTTGAATGTCTGCAATAATTTCATTTGCTATTTCTATATTTGTACTAGCAGAGTTTTCGTGTTCGGAAAGTCGATAAATAATCTTATTAAGTTCTTTGTTAAGGAGGGTCTTGTTGACAGAATCCTCTTCCAATAGAGATTGCGCAAGATTGACTAATCGTTTATGCTGAAGATTAAAATATTCACAGTCATCGTAAAAGTATAGATTTCTGTGCTGAATGTGACGACCGAACTTATCTCTCGACATTGTCGAACTGACTTTATTCAATGATTCCCGCCTCTTTTAACTCTTCTATTATACTAACAATTTCATTTCTATGATTTGTGTGACCGGATGCTTGAGAGGCATACAGTAACTTTAATCGATTGACTAACTCGTTCGGATCATCCCAGTAAACATAACCCATCGGTTTATTGCTAACTTGTTTATACATTGGCTGCATACCTTTACCAGAACGCTTTTTAGCTCTTAATGGCACTGATGAAGACGAGGGTGATGATGACAGGTTAGATTTTATAAATTTCTTGTATTTCGTTTGGTTGAAACCTACCTTCTGCACATTTTTATCAAAATTTCTATGCGCCGCACCTGTTCTGTTTATGATATCATTATAATTTGCTCTATCTGTCGACGTTGGAGTTATTTGAGGATCGTTTTTAAATAGTAATTCGTACAAACCAGACGTACCTTCATAGCGAACATTTTTTACAATTATATCAGAACCCTTTATATCTAGCTCATCTCCACCAAAATAAAATTGGTTTTTGTCAAAATCATATCTAATTCCATACCTCCCTAGATTTGGTCTTTCTATAAGATAATTGCTTACATATTTCCTAGGAAGTTTATCATACTGTTCTAAGAAAGAACTTATAGCTTGCGGTTCTATGTTGGTAGACGGTTGAAATTTGTTTGCTATAGTCGTATTAGAATCATCTTCGGCGGTTTCGCACAATACTTCATCAACCGGTTTTGGTGTAAATAATTCTAGTTTTGAAGATGGGAGATTCTCTTTTTTATTTATCACTTTTGCAACACTTTGCATTTGTTCAGTAACAGGTTTAAAAAATTTACCGAGGAGCTGTTGTTCCACCAACTTACCCTCCTTAAGAGCTCGAACTTTCTGTCTTATAATATTTTTAGTTTTAATAAGTTCTGTCGCTACATTCGATTTCATTATCGGCGCAAGTATGTAAGCGGTAGACGGGTAGACAGCTAGACAGCTAGACAGGTAGACAGGTAGACAGCTAGACAGGTAGACAGGTAGACAGCTAGACAGGTAGACAGCTAGACAGGTAGACAGCTAGACAGGTAGACAGCTAGACAGGTAGACAGGTAGACAGCTAGACAGGTATACAGCTAGACAGGTAGACAGGTAGACAGCTAGACAGCTAGACAGCTAGACAGCTAGACAGGTAGACAGGTAGACAGCTAGACAGGTAGACAGGTAGACAGCTAGACAGGTAGACAGCTAGACAGGTAGACTGGTAGACAGGTAGACAGCTAGACAGGTAGACAGCTAGACAGGTAGACAGATAGACAGCTAGACAGGTAAACAGGTAAACAGCCAGTTAGACAGACTGACAGATTCAAACTAGTTCACACGTCAACAGCTTTCTATCAAATAATAGACATCAGAATTGTTAAATGTATATATACGAATCAAATTCATAACGATAGCGCCCATTGTTTAAATCACTATCTTTGTCTATTACCAAAAATCCGTGTTTATGACTATTCCAGCAATAAGCGCACATTTCTTTAAATTGTTCGTAAGTCATGTCGGTATTAACATGATCTCGGTAGACCTTCTGTAAATTCATATCGTCCTGCTTAAACAGCACCAGCATGTTAGCATTATCGCGAATAAGATGTTTAGGAATACATGCATATGTTTGACAAAGATAGAAACAGTCTATATTTTTATGTCGACCCATGCTAAAATATTCTCTCATAACGTCCTGTTTGTCGCAAGCAATGTCATCAAAAATAAAAATGCTGTTAGATTTAGCTTGGTCGGGTGGTACAATGTTCACACCATCGCTGTATGTATAGTAGCCAACCTCAGGAATTAATTGAAACAACATACTTAGATATTCAAACTTTGCTTGAAACAGCGATTTTGAATATATGTAAATATTTTCAAATCGTACTCCATTAACATCTTTTATTAGCGATATAATGATGTTTGTTTTACCGCAATTCGATGGGCCTAGAATAAGACATCGTATTGTGGAAGGTAACAACGGTCCGTGTCTCCTGCTTAGAGATGCAGTATGATTATCATGATTTTTTATTGGCAAACTATTTTTTAGTTTAACTACCCTCATGACGTCTACTTGGAAACTCATACTAAAACTGCTACGCATATCTATATATATTAAGATCCTAATCGATCAGTTCTCAGTTCTATAAAATGGTTCGAGGTCGAAACAACAAACCAGTCCATCGCCGACGAGGTGCTGGTGTACTCAATACGCTCATTAATAAATTGCCTTTTGAATTGCACATACCAGGATATCAATATTGCGGGCCTGACACAAAACTTGAGAAAAGAATTGCACGAGGAGATCCCGGAATTAACAAATTAGATCAAGCGTGTCGTGAGCACGATTTGGCTTATGCAAAACATTCTGATAATATGGAGGAACGACATAAAGCTGACAGAATTTTAGCTAAAAGTGCTATTGGACGTATTAGAGCTTCAGACGCTAGCTTAGGTGAACGTGTCTCGGCTGCAGGAGTAG
The DNA here is from genome assembly GCA_940337035.1 of Agriotes lineatus. Lineage (NCBI taxonomy): Eukaryota > Metazoa > Arthropoda > Insecta > Coleoptera > Elateridae > Agriotes > Agriotes lineatus. Next base: position 82,533 of record CALNHX010005034.1, read on the forward strand.
CTACAGCTATGACGGCAAAAGTAAAAATGGGGTTGGGAGCTAAAAATAAAACTGGTAAAAAGAGAAAGAGAACACCTGGAGATACGCTTACTTTCAATCAGGTAGTGAAAAAAGCACGAACTGAATTAGGAGGAAGACGACTGCTGCGAGACTTAAGCGATGCTACAAATATTGCTGTTAAGACAATTAATAAAATAAAGAGAAACAAGATTATTAAAACTCCTCGAGTAATACGTGTGCCAAAAACAGGTGGAATGTTACCCTTGATTCCAATCTTTGCAGGACTTAGCGCGTTAGGAGCTCTTAGCGGTGGAGCTGCAGGAATTGCAAAGGTGGTTAAAGATGCTCAGTCGGCAAAAAAACAATTAGCAGAGTCTGAAAGACATAATAAAACGATGGAGGCAATAGCTTTAGGTAAAGGCTTATATCTAAAACCTTAGAAAAAAGGATACGGATTGTTCACGACAAAAAACTTGTAATGCAGCTGCCAAACCGGGCTTTGTCAAATATCGATTTACAATCATACGCTAAACGTTTAAAAATTCCTAACTTTCGCGGCATTTTTATGAGAGATGATTTACCAAAACAGGTTCGAAATATAGAATGCGGTATTGTAAATTTGGATGATAAAACCAATCTTGGTACACATTGGGTGGCTTACATAAAACGGGGGAAAGATGCAATTTACTTTGACAGTTTTGGAGACTTAAAACCTCCAATAGAAATTGTGAAATATTTGACAAGTGGCAAAAATGGCAGCTGTCATCCTATTAAATATAATCACCAGGCATTTCAAACTTATGATTCTGTAAATTGTGGGCATTTATGTTTACAATTTTTGCACGATGCCATGTGTTAGCTTCCTACCAGTTTACTGCGAGAAAAACCTGTCCAGACCAGTCCAGACTTGTCAAGACTTGCAGATGGGGGGGGGGGGATGACGTCATCGTCTGAGGATGTACTTATAGTGTGGGAATTCTGAATTGTACACATTGGCATTATGAAGCAGCAGCAACGATACTATAAATATCGAATGCAGTTCAACCGCTTTACTAAAAATCTGGAGAAATTGAACAGAGATATTGAAATATATTGTAAATTAAAAGATATTTCAAAGGAACTTTCTTGTTTGAAATTAAGCGAGCGGCAGCCAGACCTGAACTTGTTAATAACCCAGTTTAAACATGACTTGGTGTTGTACGACAAAGATCGCCAGAAGTAAAATCAACAAGCAGGTTCACTTTGATCCGATTGTTGAAATTCGTCAGAAAGAAGAAGAGGAGGACGATGAACTTCCATACAATTACTGGCAGTTGTGTGCACTCGACAGGATGAGGTTTAAGAATAGAATAGATAAAATGTCTTTATTGTCAGAACCTATCTTAAATAAACAATTGCAATGTATACTGAATAAGGATGTAAAAGGAAAAATAAAACCTATTGTTTAATAAAAGTTGTTTTATTTCCAGTAAGATTCTTAGAGAAGGAAGAGGAGGAGAATGTAATTAAAATTAAAGGTTTCTAGATGTTTTGTTTCAGTTCTAGTTAAACCGTCTACTATTAAACATGTCCTGGACGTTTACCTTATCTGGAAATGAATCTGTTCTCACAGCTCAGTATCCATCCATACATCTGGATCCGGAATCTGAATACGTTATAGGATTAATCAGTTTTGAAGCTTATAATACTATACCTAATATTGATTCGAATAATAATAAATTTCATTATACTGATATTGATGGTAAACAAGCTGTAATTGAAATACCTCACGATTCATATGAAGTTGCCGATATAAGTCAATATATTAGACATGAACTGGGTATAGGTGTAACAAAGTCACCCTCCCCTCAAGCAGGTAGTGCTAATGATATACTAGAAAAAAATATTGTGCAGCACCAAGCAGAACCTGTGCTACATATTAAGCCTAATAATAACACGCTCAGGAGTGAAATTAAATCATCCTTAGCAATCGATTTTACTGCTAAAGATAGTATTGGACAGTTAATTAGGTTCAAACCTAAGAAATTGAAAGCTTATGGTAGATATATTTCCGATAATCCTGTAGATATATTTAAAGTTAATACTATATGTATTGATTGTAATATCGTAACTGGTACGTATCACAACAGCAATGCTGTACACAGAGTTCATCAATTTTTCCCTACAGATCCGCCAGGATTTAAGATTGTAGAAAATCCCTCTAACGTTATATATCTACCAATCAATACGAGAATTATTGATAACATTGTCATACAAATACTGGATCAAAACGGTAAATTGGTCAATTTCTGCGGAGAAGCCATCACGGTAAGGCTGCATCTCAAGAAACAAAATGGTGGTTAGATACAACTCTCAGCAGCAGCAGCAGCCGCACCAAACATATATTAGGGATGATCAGTTTGTTTCGAACATCAGTAGGCTGCCTGCAGTCGATAGATTAACATCTGCCAATAAACTGTTTCTAAAATCTTTAGGTTTGAAGCTAACTGCTACTAGAAGTGACGGTGAGGGGGAAATCAAAAAGAAAAAACATCTGGACTGTTATTAAATTAAATTTTACTGTTAATATTCGAAAAATTTTAATATTCTGTAATATTAAGAGCGCTTGTTTTACATCAAATAAAAATGACGACTTCTGAAATACTAAACGTTACTGAAACAGCTTTTCAAGATAACTCGATTGTCTATGCGGAGAAACATACGCATCAGCCCTATTCTTCTACAACATTTAATAATAACGATGAAATACGAATACCTATTTTACATCAAGATGTGTACACTTTACCGTGCAACAGTGTTATATGTTTCGAAGGTAAATTGTTAAAGGATGCAGATAGTAAAGCTACTGCAACGGGATAATTTACAAATTTAGGCATATCTCACCTACTAGATGAAATTAGATATGAACTTAATGGTGTAGTGGTTGATCGTGTAAGAAATGTCGGCATAACTGCAACTATGAAAGCCTACGTGTCATATAATTCGACTCAAAGTATTCGCTTGGAGAATGCAGGTTGGACACCTACCAAAACATCTATTGACGGATTGGTCGATTCAAAAGGTAATTTTCAGATATTTGTCCCCTGCGAAATGTTGATGGGAGTTTTTGAAGACTTTAGAAAAATTTTACTAAACGTTCGACAAGAATTAGTACTTATTAGAAGCAATCAAGATTTAAATGCTGTTATTAATACGGTCGATGAAAAACTTAAGTAGAATTAACAAAAGTCTATTGGAGGGTACCGCACATTTCGGTAGCTGATGTAAATCGTTTAAAATTACTAAAATACATTGAACAAAGTAGTCAGTTGGAAATCAATTTTAGAAGTTGGGAATTGCACGAGTATCCTGCATTACAACAGACAAAACGACACACTTGGGCAATAAAAAATGTTAATCGAGTAGAAACTCCGCGTCACATTATTGTAGGTTTCCAAACAGACCGAAAAATAAAACTGTTAAAAATATAGCCCAATTTGATTCTTGCGATTTAAGAAATATTACACTTTATCTCAATTCCGAAAGATATCCCTATGATAATTTAAATCTGGAATTTGCCAGCAATCGATATGCGCAATTGTATGAAATGTTTGCAGGTTTTCAATCATCTTACTACGAGCATGACAATCAGCCTGTTCTTACGCCTGCACAATTCAAAAGTATAGCTCCGCTAGCCGTAATAGATTGTTCTAGACAAAATGAGTCATTAAAAGGTGGTGCTGTAGATATTCGACTTGAATTCGAAACCAATACTGATATACCGAAAAACACTTCAGCTTACGCATTGATTTTATTCGATCGAAAAGTGAAATATAATCCTTTTACCAGTGACATAAAAATAGTTAGCTAGATACTAGTTCAACTAGTTGCAGATTGATTGTTCTTTCGACAACATTAGCGATGAAATTTATAGATATTCAAGGTTTTCAATATAAAAATAGCAACTTTATTTGCAAAGAAATAGCTGTATATGATAGTGATACAAATGTTACAATCCATCGGATAGTAGAACCGCCGATACCGTACGAACATCTTTCAAATTCTCTAAAAGATCAAGTGATTTGGCTTACAACTAATTTGCACGGGTTAGAATGGAGCAATAATAATCAGCATGACACAATACCTTACGAAAAATTGTCTCTGTACATAGGAGAGATCATACAAAGCGGTGATTCCATATTTCTCAAAGGGTTAGATAAAAGAAGATGGTTTAAAAAAATGCTGATCGAAGAACAAAGTGATAATGTAAAATTTATCGATTTACCAGCTTGCCCAAATATAAAACAATTAAAGATCTTGTATAATTATATTAATTTTTGTTCTCATCATATTGGTACACGGGTTCAATGTGCCATACAAAATGTTCACATTTTGCACAAGTGGTATAATCAAAACCATTAATCGCATCTGCTGTCTACTTGTTCAGACATGTTCAGACTTGTCCAGACCTGTTATAGCTTCCTGCAGCCGGTGTAAGGTAGGGGAAAATATTATACAGGGTGTTTCATTAATAATTGGAAATATTTTAACTGTAGAATCCTGGGCTCAAAATATTAATATATAACCCAAATCACTTAGATAAAATGTGGCTCGTTACTGAGATATAGGGTGTTCCATTTAAAAATTTAAAAATGATTTTTCCCCATTACTTTAAAACTATTTGACGTATCCGTGTCATATTTGGCAGGAAGTTTAGACACTGTAAACCGTGCTAAATTATGTTAAATAAACGTTTCTGGCTACTACCAGAGGAGTACCACAGGGGCAAGTGGGTGGTTGACCCTTCCCAAATTCTACGCCACTGGCGGAATTGCCATTTTAACACAATTTTTCGATTCTCCAATACTTTTTATATAAATAACATACTCTTCCTTCGTCACGATAACGTCATTATTTTTCGAGATATTTAAAGTTAAACATAACGCTGAACAGTTATTTTGATTTTAATGTGTATTAATTATGTCGGTGTTTTTTGTCATAAGATTGCATTTATTACGCAAATGAAACTTTAATCCGTATTAACAAAAAAATATAATGTTATTTATTGAAATTTATTGAAACGAATACATGGATACATTATTTTTTTATGTTGAATGCATCTATGTATTAGTTTCAAGAAATTTCAATAAATAACATTATGTTTTTTTGTTAATACGGATTAAAGTTTCATTTGCGTAATAAATGCAACCTTATGACAAAAAACACCGACATAATTAATACACATTAAAATCAAAATAACTGTTCAGCGTTATGTTTAACTTTAAATATCTCGAAAAATAATGACGTTATCGTGACGAAGGAAGAGTATGTTATTTACATAGAAAGTATTGGAGAATCGAAAAATTGTGTTAAAATGGCAATTCCGCCAGTGGCGTAGAATTTGGGAAAGGTCAACCACCCACTTGCCCCTGTGGTACGCCTCTGGTAGTCGCCAGAAACGTTTATTTAACATAATTTAGCATGGTTTACAGTGTCTAAACTTCCTGCCAAATATGATACGGATACGTCAAATAGTTTTAAAGTAATGGGGAAAAATCATTTTAAATTTTTAAATAAAACACCCTATATCTCAGTAACAAGCCACATTTTATCTAAGTGATTTGGGTTAAATATTAATATTTTAAGCCCAGAATTCTACAGTTAAAATATTTCCAATTATTAATGAAACACCCTGTATATAAGAATACTAATCATAGAAATATTAGTTTTACGATAACAATGATGTCGAAAGCTTTTACCGAAGACTGCTTCTCAAATCATAGTTGGGGTTTTGACTCATGGGCTGACGATCCGTGGAGCCAGGAAGAGGAGGAGGAGGTTATACCCTGGAGTGAGACTGAAGAAAATACTCCTCCTCCACCTCCTCCAATGGGACAACCACACACCTGGTCGTCTAACATAACAAAGGTGGAGGGCTGCAGCTGTATAAATTGTGCCAACATTCAGGGGTGGTTAAGCCCAACACAAAATTTTGAGGGGTGCGCACCACTACAGCAACCCGAACTGGAACAGGTGTCACCATCACCACCACCCTCGTCACCACCTCCTTCGTTTCAAGCAACATATAGTTTTACACTTCCTGAACCAACACTGCCTCTAGATTTAAATCCCATAAAGATAGAAATTAGGTTAGGTAATAAACTTATACATGTAATTATTAAAGATTAAAATAAAAGACATTTTATTTTTAATATGTGTTTTATTTCATTAATATATACACCGTATTTATCTCATATGCAAAGCAAAACTTGACAAGGAGAGGGAGAATAAATGTACACTTAAATATATGCTTTATTCAATTAATATACATATTATTTATACATAAGCGAAACAGAACTTAACAATGTGTAAGTATCGATATAATCTTGAGGTGTTGTTGAAGGCCAGGGACCGGAACATGGACCGCTTCTCCAACCAACAGCTTCACCATTTTCAGCTTTTCTGATATTTTCCTGAAGCCATTTAAAAATATCTGTGTGGTGACGTACAACGCTAGGCTGAAATATATAAGTTATATGGTTAGTATTTAAATATTCGAACACGTCTTCTATAAACTTGCTGTGGGCATAATAAGCAGCCTCAAAGACAGCATCATGAAGAAAATATGGATATTGCTGTTGCTCGTCAGTTGCAAATTCGATTCGAGATCCAGATGATATTGTTTCAATAAGAAAATGCTGCTCGTAGGATGTAATGTTCTGTAACGATAATTTTGAAAGGACTAAATTAAGATCTGTTTCAGTATTAATTTTCAACTCTCCTCTTCCTACTTCGTTAATAATTTCCCTAATAACATTAAAGGCAGCTAACATAGTTTTTAAAATTTCATTTACGATAGCGGTTTCAACACTTTTAAAGTGAGTAGCCCAAATAAGAGTTTTGCTCGGTATAGCAATACCAATTTTGTGTAATATATACTTCAAAGTTTGCAAGTCGTTACGTCCAATAGCATTACGTAAATGGAAATTATAGATTTCTCTATTTTAACATACAGATCTTTGTTCAACCACAGTATATTTGAATTTGACGGTAACATTTTGCAGACTGAGATATCTTAGAGAGAGCTGGTGTTTATAATGTGGTTGGTGGGCAGTAACCCCAAGGCAAAGTGTCAGTATACATACAGTTTACTATTCTTTTATCATCATGTGGATCTAAAGCCTTTTTTCTTTGTTTTAAAGAAAATACGTTGTGGGTTTTTGATCTAATTGTTCTCTGATCGCAAAATACTGTTTCGTTATTAAACAGGCAGTCTTTGTAATCCTCAAATGTAATTCTATTCAAAGCAGCTCTGGTAATACCTTTAGCTTTCTTTGAAATTTTAAATTCTCCATTCTCAGCATCCCCTAATGTTTTGAAAGCATACAATTTTGCACGTAGACCAACAAATTCGGTAATTATTTTACCACTCATTTCGTCTTTCATTAGACCTATTACTTTTTTATTAACTTGTGGAAGGTTATATGGATTGTTCGGAGGATAATCGCTTGTATCAAATTTGTGAATATTTTCTCGTATAAAATCGTATATATTTGGAAGGGTAAAGTGATATATGAGACTATCAGTGTCTGTGTACAGCACTTTTGCTTGATTACCCATCTTCTGTTTAATATAATTATAATGAAAATCGTATATTAAAATTTTTGAAATATCTAGGATTGAAAATCCAACGAATATTGGCTTATTAAAAACTATTTCCAACTGATTTAATTCTATAAGTACCAAGTCTTTATCTAAAATAGTACAGCTGTGAAAATTTGGTTTTGATATGTATGCACTGGCTCCGTATCTACCTTCCCATTTAGAAATTAATTTTATTATTTTGTATTTTCTAACATTTTCCATAGTTTTGCCAAATACAGCGTTATTCATAAGTTTATAAAAATCCTTTTCAAAATTATTTTTGGCGGCTTGTCTTAATTTTGTATTTAAATCTATGTATGGTTTAAGCCAAGCTGATTGCTTAAATTTTAATATTCTGTGAAATTTTACAATTTTTAGCCCTAAACTTACAGCTTGCTGCAGATTGCGGTAATGTATTACGTAGTTTTCTTTTTTAAATAAAGTGGTTGTCAATTTTGATTGTTTGGATGTTGGTGGTGTATAATGGTCAGGACATAGAGGCAAATCTTTGTGAAGTTCAAATAAATGTTGAGGATATTCTAAATCGACTTCATAAATATAGCCTGTTTCAGAATCTTCCGGAGTATTTAAATGATCAATTTTAGGAATATCTAAATCATTTACCCATTCAAACCCTCCATACGGTAGATATTCAGACATCCCGGCTCCGTACATGTTATTAATATCTAAATATAGGATATACGATTCAAGATCGGCTTCTACGAATTTTTCACCCATATATCGATTATTAGCTTTAGCGTATCGATTCGAACACTGTGCTAACCCTCCTCTAATACCCCTCTCTATGAACAACAGTTGATCTACATCTGTCAGCAGCTCAAGTTTAACTTTAGTAGTTTTTAACATTGCCTGAAATGCCAATCCTGGTGCTGTGTAAAAATGTAGAGCATCTAATCCATACGTTTTCATACAATTTTCTCTAAAATTTTCAAACACATCAGCTAAGAGTAGAACATCAACTGTAAGGTACATATCAGCATACTGACCTAGAGTTTGCATATTAAATGTGTTCCAAACACGCAGTGCATGTTCATAATTTTCATCTGAAATGGCTGTTCCATGCAGCTGACTAAAAAATTGTGTTTTGTCAGGTAGACTTTTATCATTCAACTTTTCAAAATTGTCTAGGTAGTCGTATGGAAAGATACCCTTACGTAGTAGTAATTCAAATTCTTCTTCGCTCTTGCAAAATTTACGTGTAATGATTTTTAAATTGTTCGGTAAATTTAATGACAATTGTTCTAAACTGCTAGGCATAAATCGAAACGAGTCTAAAAATCTGAAATCAATATTTGTACCATCCACATGCTTTGTAAATGATATAAATTTTTCCTTATTTATAGGCAACAATTTAATATCTCCCATAATCAGTTTTGCCAATGGTTTTATAATAAAATGAGAGTCATAACCACTGAGATTATGAAAGAGAACGGGAATATAATGTGCATCTTTATAGTTAAGATTACAGTGTTGATGAGCACTACCTCTATACTCCCCTGTCTGATGATTGTGATCACGTACACGCACGTCTTTGTCGGTGAAAGGTTGTTTACAAATGTAACAGCATACCGATGTTTGAAATGAATCGTTTTCCTGCTGGCTAATGTCCATAGGCTGTATATTTGTCAGTATAATATTTACTTGATATGCTATAGATTGTAATTCTTTTACAAACCATTCCATACAGTCGGCACCACGATATATATTAAATCGAGATAAACTATCGTCATATGAACATTTTAAATAATAAGCAATACTAAATGTATAGCATCTTTATTAATTTGAGTATTTTTACTAATATAGATGGGCAATACTGAATTTTTACCAAATTTGTTTTTTCTTTCTAGCGTATATACATTTATACGTAAATCATTCATTGTCTCAAATTTTGATATATCTTTTAATTTCATTGGAAATTCTAATCCCGAGTACTTTAAAACTTTATTCAAATGTGGATATGAAGATATTCAATCAGAATTCTTATGTATTGGATATAGTGCTGACACTACCGACCACAAAAAACAATATTCATCATCATTTTTTACGTTAATGACAGCCTTTTTATTTTTAATATCTTTAGGTAACTCAATATATTTACCTACTGTTAATGGTGTGTAATGATTTAAATTTACTTTTAAATGTAATATCTCAAGCAAACTCCAACCTGAATCGCGTTCTTGAAAATCTTTTAATTTCGTCAACATTAGTCTCATACCACTCTTTTAAATTGGTGCCAGAATCATTTTTTTCATTTTTAGTAGCAAACGTTTTTAAATCTATCTCGCCACTACTAGGTTTTATAAAATATGCACTAAATATTACATTAGCTTTAAGCATTAACTTATCTTTTATAATTTGTTTTACTTTTATTGAGAAACTTCTGTATGCTTTTGCAAGAAATTCTTGTGGTTCCTTATAACGTTATAACCTAAATTTACAATCATACCTGTTGTTATTCTACTGTTAAAACAAGATTCTACATCTTCCCACACCAACTTGTTCTTTTGTTGTTGTTGTTGTTGTTGACCACTCCCTACACCCGCTGCCTTCTTTGCTAATTTTGCTTTTAAATTTCGCAATAATTGCCGTTGCCCCTTTAATAAACTTAAATTTGCCTCTATCCTGAATGGATTTTCATTTTTAAAACTATGCTTACGTATAAATCGACTAACAATTAAAATGGTTTTATTTACATGTTTAATCAATGTCTCAGCCTCATCACTATATTTTACAATCGCTATCGCGTCTCTGATGGTTTTTATTGAGTTCGAACTTAATTCGGTAACGTTGTCTGTTGCAGACATGTTCGCGCGCGTGTGTCGTTGTAATACTAACTATTGCAGACAGCCGAGCCGCTCTATTTATTCATCGTCGCAGCTGATAATGGAGGCCTGCGTCAGCAAAAAATTTTAAACAAAGGCAGCATTCAATTTAGTTGTTGTGCAGATTTTCCTCAAACAATGGGTTCCTTTGTTCAATTTTTAACAGCTTTGCACATTTCTCAAACATGTCTGGACATGTCTGAAGCTTCAGACAATAACATCCTGTTTATCTGATAATGGAGGTCAGCAAAAAATTCCCCCAGACAACAATGGCTTCATTGTCCAATTATCGTGCAGATTTCTCAAACAATGGCTTTCATTGTTCAATTTTTTAACAGCTTTGCACATTTTTAATCTCCAGACAACAATGACTTTATTGTCCAATGTCGTGCTGATTTTAAAACAATGGATGTCATTGTTCTATTTACCAGCTTTGCACATTTTAATCTCCAGACAACAATACCTTCATTGTTCTCGAATTTCGTGCTGATTTTAAAACAATGGATGCCATTGTTCAACAACATCCTGCAAGAATAGACGTGTCTGTCAGACGATGAGTCACATCCGGTCGAGCCTGAGAAAATTTTGATAAGCGTAACAATAGCTTCATTGTTCTCCAATGGATGCCATTGTTCTATTTACTGATAACAACATCCTGCAAGAATGAACATGTCTGCATCCCAGACGCTCACATCCGCTCGAGCGTGGGAAAATTTTGATAAATCTTGTAAAAATTTCAAAAACTACACTTTTAACCCAAAAAAAATTCCCGGAAGTGGCCCGTGACCTTGGCCTAGGCTAGGCCCACGACCCCGCCCCCGGCTAGGCCCGTGACCTTGACCTAGGCTAGGTCCATGATCTTGGCCTAGGCTAGGCCCGTGACCTTCGGCTAGACTTAGCCAAGTTTCAAACCAGAGGCCAATGACCCCGCCACGTGACACTTAGCCAAGTTTCAAACCACCGGAAGTGCGCCAGAACCCGTGTAAGTACTCTACTTTTAACGTTGACTGGTACAAATACTCTTAATTCACTCTCACTCGGGCACTGTGCTCTTCTGTTAAATCACACAAACACTACACGAGCTGAAATGGCTTGGTCCTCTTCAACGTGTGGACGAGATGTTTATTGCCCAGCAGTCAAAGAGCTTCCACATTAACGTGCTGATGAAGTCTGGCTTCATGCTTCCCTGCATATATTTTAGTCTCATCCTCGACAAGGGGAATGCCAAGATAACGATGAATATCCTTATTGCTTACGTACCATGGTATATTCAGCATGTTACGCAGTACCTGAAACATTTGAATGATTTTGATGTTCGACTCTCTGGTACAGTCCCAGAATTTTAAACCATATAACCAGATGGATTTGTAGATCTTCGCATCTAGAGTCATGCCTAGATATTGAACCAAGTTTTCAAACAGAATAGCAACACCTTTAATATTGAGAGAACGCGGGTCAGGCACCCTTTTATTGATAAAATTGATATAGTTGGATTTAAGCTCATTCAATTTAATTTCCCATTTATCACACTACTCAGCAATGCTGTCGCAAGCTCTTTGCAAGGTTTCTATAGAGATCACTGCATTTTCCCCTACTACAAGTGAGGCGGCTGTATCGTCAGCGAAGGTAGCTGTGGTGTAAATTTCTTGCATCTCTGGAATGTCATTGATCATTGATATAGAGGAGGTTCAGGATTGATTCTAACAGGTTATACTTTGAGATTCTGGTTATCGTCTTAAAAAGTACTTAATGACACCCTTGCAAAATCCTCAATCTCATGCTGAACAGTTATACCTATAATGAGGAACAAATACGGACCCGAAATGTTGTCGAAAGATCCTACGGTGCGTGGAAACGAAGATTTCCAATTCTTTCTGTTGGTATGAGACTTAAAATGGAAACAATTCAAAGTGTTATTGTAGCAACAACAATTTTACACAATATAGCCATCAATAATGCATATGTTGTACCGGATGATGAAATCCAAATGTTAAATGCGAATGTAGAAATACAGGAAGCAAATAATATTAATATTGACGGAAATTCTCAAATAATAAGAATAATTTTAATAAACCATTATTTTGGAAACTTGTAGGAGTGATAATCAACTATCAAACAATAATCAAATCAAAATGACAAATATTCTTTCTACTCACAAATCAAAGACTCAATTCACTAAAGTTAGTACTGTGTTATATTTATTTCAAGTGTTTAATTGTCATTTATTCAATATGCTTCTATAAGACTAATTGAAAACCAACCTGATTTCCTCTTATTTCACTGTTATTCACATTTAACACCACTGCTCCTGACGTTCACAGCTAAGCTCTTTAACAGCAGAACCTCGATACTCCTCCAACCGACTCGAACACGTCCAAACCCCAGGCTCCTGCACGTTACCGTCAATCGAACAGCCTCCTGGTAAGTGTCCACTAACAGATGGTATCCAAACTAATTTCCCATTGTCCTCAGCTCCTACCTTGTAGTAACCAACCCAAATCAATCAGCTACACTGGCAACTCTCTTCAAATGATTGATCCGTCCTCCATATAATCACCAAATCCAGTAATTAGTCTAACTTATTCCTTGTATGTGGTAAATCATCCAATTCTAGTTAAATATTATTTTATTCTTCTTACTTGCATCTAATTAAACCATATTCCATTATCTTTTCAATGACTGCACACTTGTATCATTTCATAATTATATTTTCACTTAATTTCACCTCGCAGATTTGTTAAAAACCTTGTTATTTGTATTCAACCAAATTATTTACACAAATAAAGGCTAAATTTCCAGTTTTTATTAATACAAAATAATTGTTTTCAAAAATATGTCTACATTTTATGAGTTTGTTATTATCACTATCTTAAACAAATTTTAAAATTATGCCAGTTACAATTATTAATGTACTCTTTTTTTAAATTAAATGTTCTGAGTTTTACCTACTACATGCTATATTCCAGTAGTAAGCATATTTGTCACATGATAACATTATCTTATCTTTCATATTAACTTTCACCACCCTGATTGAATACTCAATTGCTATAACTTAACAAAGTTAATTATAAATTGTCTCAAATTTAATTTCCAATACTCAATTCAACTTAACCAACAACCTTATTCAAAATTTTCTAAATTTGATTGTATTAATCTTCCAAATTTATTTCTTTTAATTTTTATTTAATAAGTGACCTATGTGTATTATAATTATATATATATAGGTGCGTTTGTATTTGTATATTGTATTAGTGGAAATAACATTAACTGTATAATAGTACTTAAACATTTTATTTTACTCTAATTGTTTATTAAGTAATCCAATGCGCTTCTTCATTTCTGCAATTTCCATGTCGTGCATTTCTCTTCTAAACTGCAGCAACTGCTCATGGGCCTCCTTCTTCTGCTTCATTTCTTGTTTCACAGCTTCTTGTTGTAGCTTCACCAGCTCCAGTTTTGCTTCCAACAGCACATTGACTTTCGTTTGTAATCTGCAGTCAACGCGTTTTTTGTTTTGGCAGCATTTTGGAACCTTTTTCCTTTCCTGCAAAACCAGTAATTCTTATTAATAAAATTACGTTAACAAGGAAACTAATGTTAACTTGAATAAAACATTGCTGGAGCCTGTGGTTTGAAAATATCACAAATTCGTTAAAACCCCTCACCACACAAATATTTAACAACTACTAAATACGTATTTCGACAACTACTGTGTCATCATCGGTAGCTACGAAACACTTACACAATAAAAAGGCAACGAAGTACTCGTGACTAAATCACAAATGGAAGTGGACGATGTCCTCGCATTTTACATCTATTTATACCGTCTGGCCCGGAGGGCATACCCGAGAGCCAATGAACTTGGCCGACGGTCGATGTAACTTCAACAAATCATATAAGACGGAGGACGGTATTGGTCCGCCATCTTTGTTCAAAAGTTTATTATCTCAATTCTTAAAAATGGCCAAGCTTTCAAAGGAATTTCGTTGCTTTGTTGAAGTTAACGTCTTTGCAATTTTTAGGTCATCCTATTTTATACTATGACCTGTTTTGAAAATATGTTGGGCAATACTCTATTTTTCGAATCTCTTGAATCTAAAATGAGCTAAATGCTCTTTAAACCTACTACCAAAATTACGACGTGTTTGCCCAATATATTTAGAATCACAATGGGAACATTTAATTTCGTAAATTCCAGATCTCTCTAAAGTCCTCAGTTTGTCTTTTGGATTTCCCAACAAATTTCTAATATTGTTGTTTGAACCATACACAACTTTCTGGCCCGATTCTTTAAAAATGTTTGCTAGGCCCTTTGTAACCGGATGAAATGGAATTTTAATGTACGGTTACGGCCAAATAAAAACGACCATCATTTTGACATTCTATGTCATTTTCATAAATTTTGGTAAATCAGGCTTTGACTTGACAGTATCTTGAAAATTCGAATTCTTAATATGTCATTTTTAATTTTTATGTTTTTTAGGTGATTTAGTACCAATTCACAATAGAGTAAAGTACAGCCCGGTTTTATTTGGACGTAACTGTACTTGATTCCTTCACTTCTAAGATTGACGAGAGTTGTGGAATTTCGAACGTGCAATTTTGTTTTTTGTTTCCTAATCAAATTATCGATAATTTTATAAGAGAAACCATTGTACACAGCGATGCTTTTTATGGTATGAAGTTCAGTGGTATGTCGATCTTTGTTTAAAGGAAAGGTTAACAGTCTATGCACTAAGAAATTTAAAGCAGCCATTTTGTGTTGAAAACAATGATTTGAATCCACTAAAATAAATCTGTTTACATTGTTTTTTTTTTCTATAAACATCAAATTCCAACTTATTTCTATTTCGTATTACTAAGGTATTTAAAATGGCAGTTGACCTTCATGTAAATTTTATACTAGGAAATCTAGAATTTAACTGATTCAGCATTTAGCTCATTTTAGATTCAACAGATTCGAAAAATCGAGTATTGCCCAACATATTTTCCAAACGGATCATAGTATAAAAATTTGGTGTGATACACTCACACAACTTCCTTTTACAGTGATAATTAGTCAAAAATTTCATTTTTAATTTTTAAGCATTTGTTAAAAATTTTCAAAAATTACAAATTCTACAAAAACGGTACAAAATCGAGTGTTAGTTGAAGAGACAAATTTTCTCTAGAATTTTAAGGTGAATTCAAAAATGTAATAATATACCGGGTGTTTTATTTAAAATAGGAGTTAATAAAAAAATAAAAAAAAACAAAAGAAACTCACTTTAGAAGTATTCGACTGGAAAATCACCTATCTCACATCAATACACATTAAAAATGTAAGAAAAATGTAAAGTTTAAAAAAAATCGTTAGAGCCGTTTTTGAAAAAATCGAAAAAAACTGAAAAATCACAGGAGTAAACACCTACTTCCGGTTATGCGAGTTTCTTCAAAAGCTTGTTGTCTCATCTACATAGTACACAAAACTTATATATGAAGTTTCAACGCCATACCTCTTTTCGTTTTTGAGATATTCTGTTCACAGACAGACAGACAGACAGACCAATGAAAAAAAATATGTTTTTTGGGATCAGGGGACTCTAAAACGTGAAGATCCGTTGAAAACTCAATTTCGAATTTTTGGGGTGAAGTCGCTTGCAGTTGCTTCGTTATTGGGGTTCGCAAACTTTCTGGGTTCCATGCAGCCCAATTTTTGTCATCACTGCTTGATGAACTAGATCCAGCTGTATTAATTTTATCAGGTAAGGCAGTACCTGGTTCATCATTGGCTTCATCTTCAAAGATGAACTCCATATTGTCCATAGCGCCATTGTCGAAGACACTATCGAGGCCTGTAACTCCAACGTCCAACAGTTCTTTTATTTCGAGATCTTCTGTAGTTGTGTTTTCGGTCCACCACCTGTCTTAAACACCTCAATGTTTTCTTCCGCAAAATTCCTCTTTCAGGTCTTCTTTACATTTTCGTACTTGCTTTTTAAATATTTCCAGGTTCGTGGAAATGTACTACTTAAAGAATTAAAAGGAAAACTTCAGTATAGCGTTTCCACTGGGTTTGACGTTTGCCGCGCAAGCGCAGAAAACCCCCAAAAAACAGTGGTTTCCAAACAAATGATAGAACATTGTGTACTACGTACACACAAATCGTAAACTGCAGCTAACCTAAAATTATAGCTCCCAGACCAAAAGATTCACGTATATATGCGAAGACTAGAAACGTTATATTGAAGTTTAGCTGAATTAAATTCTTCAGTTATTTGCAACCATGTACTTTTTTTTTGCCTCTATGTGGTTGCATCTGTTCGCTTGCATTTAATTACGCTTTTGAATGTCTTCACCAACGTAAGAAGCAAATCCACTTCATGCTGAGAGAAATTCGGTGCTCTCTTCACATTATCTTTGTCAGTAATAAAACAAATACAATACGTTAAGTATTTGTTAATTTCTGATAAATAATATAAACTTTCGTCATACCTGGTTTTCCACTCATAATGATGAAAGGACACTAATAGCTATTTAAGCAACAAGGAATGTAAGAGCCTATTAACATTTGAGGTAGGCAACTACAAGGCAAGGCGCAGCCGCGGCTTGTTGCCTGCCGAAAATGTTAATAGGCGATACATTCCGAGTTATCTTATTATATTTTTCCCGCTGCTTATCGAAATTTTCCTAGATTTTTGAAAAAATCGTTTGGTTTGTCACCTGTCACCAGGATTAATTTTCGTGAGTCGTGTTACCTATGAGTGTCACATGTCACATAGACACCTGCAATTATAAGCAAAACGTTTAAGTCTGCATCTTGACTTGCTAATTTTATTATCCTAGAAACTTAATAATAATATTAAGTTCCGTTGTCAAGAGAAAGCAGCAAACAAATATAATCACCGACTTACACGTTTTGTTACTAAGGCTGTATCACTGACTTACATGATCAGCAGCGGGAAAATATTGTACTATTAAACTAACTAACGACGTTTACT
Organism: Agriotes lineatus; assembly: GCA_940337035.1. Lineage (NCBI taxonomy): Eukaryota > Metazoa > Arthropoda > Insecta > Coleoptera > Elateridae > Agriotes > Agriotes lineatus. The sequence goes on from CALNHX010005034.1 coordinate 99,979, forward strand.
AATAAACACTATACTAATCCTATAAATAAACTATTCTATTGACAATTTAACTGGTGTCATTGTCAACCAATGGCATTCTTTAATTTAAAAATAAACTGCCAATCGAACGATTATTTTAGTGACAATAATTCGAGGAGCTTTATTTCAGCGACAATAATTCGAGGAGCTTTATTTCAGCGACAATTTTTTCTGTAACAATTATTGTAGTGACAATATTTCGAGGAGCTTTATTTCAGCGACAATTTTTTCTGTAACTATTTTTTAATGAAAAGTTAAATTGTCAAGACGAATAGGACTCTAGGTCGAAATATTGCAGAAAATTTTTGCTCTTCAGATTGTCTCGTTTCTGTTGCTTTAGAAAATAACGACTCGTGCAAGCACTCGTCGCTATTTTCGTCGCTGCAGAAACTCGTATCTGAATCGCAAAAATTATTGTCGGCAATATTTTGACCTCTCGTCCTATTATTACTGAAAATCGTACGACACTCATTAATGACCAATAGAAAAATTAGTTCACGAGCCGTAACCAAGACAACAACAAAATTTCTTGGAAATTTTTTGTAGGTAGACCAACCTAACTGTGATTAATAGGCTGTAATTTTTTGACATTTATTGTAGGTTAGGTTTTGCGTCAGTCTGTCAAAGTCGAAGTTAGCAGGTTAGGTTTTGCGTCAATCTGTGTCAAAACTGACGCAAAACCTAACCTGCTAACCTCGAATTTGACAGACTGACGCAAAACCTAACCTACTAACACCGAATTTGACATAGACTTACAGTGCCACCAACATATTAACAACTTACTATGGATAGTTTTTTGATATCACTTGATATTTTATTTTCGAGTAAAATTTAAATTTTACTTTTTATGGCCGTGTCGCTACGATTTTCTTGCCGAATCTACATTCTAGCATTAATTCATGTCCGGTAATTTTCTTATCGTGCACAGAACAACGTAATCGGCCCTCGCGTACCGCTCGTGCCGATTAATACGTTGTTTCTGTGCACTCTAAAAAATTACCGGAAAGAATTAATGCTCTTATGAGATTATAAGTGATAACAAACATTTTAAACCAAATTTGATAATAGATTACACGTGTTTTCGGCAGGTAGAATTTGACTAAATTTGACAGAGCAAAATAAACGCGAAGTTAGGTATTTGGCAATTATTGTTACCAACGGTGCAAATGCTGCGTTTAACTTTACTGCCGTCTCATAGCGGTTTGTATGTCAAAATTATACCCATTCGGAGTTACGTGACCTTTGTCTGTCACTGTTCATCTTTAGTAAAATAGATGAAATGGAAGGAATTCGAAAAAAGGAATGTCGATTAATAAAATTAATTTTAAAGTTCTGTCAGATTCTGTCAGATTAGACTTTTCGTGTACGTTTGTTTGTTTGTAATGCACAAGGTCTAGGCATACGAAGTACCAGGTATCTTAGACACGTTGTTCGCCGTGCTTCTCTTGCGTTAAATGTCTCAGAGAGCAAAATTTACCGAAAATATGAGCCAGAAAGTGAAGAATAAAAAAACGGAAGTCGACGAAGCAGTCAGGAACTCCATCGGGGACACTATATATAAAATGTATGTAGCTAAAAAATTTGTAATCACAAAATGGCTAAAGAAACGCTTGGTTGAAGAATCTGGAGGAGATGTTTCATATTCAGTTTCTTCCCTAAATAGATGGTGCAAAGAAATAGGCCTCAAATAGCAAAAATCAAGCAATAAGTTCTATAACAAAATATCCATGAACAGAAATTGGCAAATTCACTTAAAATTTGCTATACTCAGCAAGTGTTTAATGTAGCATCCGACGTATCTTTATTATACCGGGTGGCTAGAAAAAAACGAATCCTGTTTAAGCCCTCACATCTCCGGAACGCTTTAACATAGCGATTTCAGTTTTTGCTTCTCAAGAGACAATGGATTGAAAATTATTCCTGCCAAATTACAATCAATTATTTTTAAAAACAAAGGAATGGCGAATTTTTTAATATCAACTAGAAAATATCAATTACACGTTGATAATTTAATAAGCAACTTAAATCGAAGCAACCTTTTGTTAAAACAATTGAAGGTGTGAGTGACATTTGCAGTTAGTTGTTACTTCCCAATTAGTTTAGCGACATTTCGTGCTAATTAACTTACTTTCTCTTTTAATAATGGCACCTCATTTAACGAAGTTTGACTTAAAGGTAATTGCAATGTGTTATCGAGAAAAACATTGGGGTGGAAAAAGAATTGCGAGAGAGTTTCCAGAGAAGAAATGTCAACCTTCTAGTATAAATCGTGCTATTCGACGGCTTGTATAATCCGGATCTGCTTACAGAAAACGCGGAAGCGGAGGACCTGCAACTGCTACAAATCATGAAAATTTACAAATCGTAGGCGAATTGTCGTTGTCACAGGAAAATCAACCGGGGACTCATTTATCTCAGCGTAAAATAACAGCCAGGACAAGAATCAGTCGCAGGTCTGTCCAAGTTATTCAAAAATGTGTTTATAAGTAGAATACACCATACAAGATGTTTATTGGTGGAATTTTTAAGAACATTGTCAACGTGTAATTGATTTTTTCTAGTTGATATTAAAAAATTCGCCATTACTGTGTTTTTTAAATAATTAGTTGTAATTTGGCAGAAATAATTTTCAATCCATTTTTTCTTAGAAACCAAAAACTGAACTCGCTATCTCAAAGCGTTCCGAGGATGAAAGAACTTAAACAGGACTCGTTTTTTTATAGCCACCCGGTATATACGTTTTACGACACGTTATGTTTTCTTTAACATGTAAAATCAGTTCAATTTCGTATAAGAGAAAAACACTCGTAGCACTCTTGGTTTATAAATTGGCAGATGTCATGACAACCTACAAAACGAAATGTCATTTATTACCCTAAAATTGCATTTTTAAGAATCGACATACGTAAAGTCACCAAATTATCACGTGACTCCGAATGGTATAAATATGGCTATACTACGCATTCAAGATAATCTTCAGGTTAAACTTCTGGTAAAGTTTAACTTTACTACAAGTTTAACCTTGTATTGTAATACCGGCTCTAAGTGCCCCATCTCTGGATATACGCCTCTTCAATTCTCTTCCATTCTCTGCTCCCCAGTTATTTTCTTGATGTAATTTCTTTATCTTGCCCTGAGCCAGCCTCAGTTTCTTTTATTAGTTCGTAGCCTCCATTTTGTTGTTCTCCTGCTTTACCTACTTTCTTCCCTTCTCATAACATGACCCGCCCCTTGTCATTTTAAAATTGCAATGCATTGAGCAACGTCTTCAACACTTGTAATTTTTCTTATTCTTTCGTTAGGTATTTCATCTTGTAGTATGATACCTAACATTGCAAGCTCCATATTTCTTTTTTTTTGTAAGAACTCTTTATTTCTTCCAAATTTTAAGTTTTATTACTAAATATTGACTAAAAAGTAAACTGCGAAGGAAAAAAAACAAAGAACACGACATAGTGTGGTAAACATAACAAAGAGGAACATTACGAACAACAAAGTTAATTGAAAAATTGATCTAATAACGGGTATTTCCGCCTCTAGCAGCTATCACTGCTTGTATTCGCCTAGGCAAAGACTCAATAAGACTCCTGATGTAGTCTTGGCCTCAATAAGACTCCTGATGTAGTCTTGGCCTATCTGGTTCCATTCTGCAATAACAGCTGCTTCTAGCTCATCCAGCGTTGGTGGAACATCTCTGTTTTTTAGTGCCCACTCGATACGGTCCCAGACATGCTCTATTGGATTCATATCTGGACTTTTTGCTGGCCAGTCCAAGACACGAATGCGGACCTCATTTAAGTAATTTTGAACAATATTAGCTACGTGCGGCCTCGCATTGTCGTGGATTAAGAGAAAACGTAGGCCTATGAAAGGGACAAATGGGACCACATGTGGCTCTAAAGCATGCCTTATGTACCTATCTGCAGTCATGGAGCCATTGCGAAGGACCACTAAGTTCGTTTTAGCCTCCAAAGGTATGCTACTCCATATCATGATCGATCCACCTCCGAAATTTGCGGTGTTCTTGAAGTTGCACTGGCTATAGCGTTCGCCGTCTCTTCAATACACCGGCATACGTCTATCTGACGAGAATAGACAATACCTAGACTCATCCGAGAACAACACGTTAGCACAATCTTGAACGATCCAATCAACACGATCTCTCGCAAATTGCAATCTTCGAGTTCGGTGTTCGCTGGTGAGTATAGGTCCTTTGGCCGATACTCTGGCACGTATTCCCCCTTCTCGAAGTCAGTTGCTTACCAATTGTGGTGTAATGTCCACATTTCGAACATTACTCAGTTCATTTTTAAGCCACCTTGGCGAACAATGCCTGGTTCGCAAGGCAGAAATTCTTAAAAAACGACCATCTAAGGCCGTAGTTGCCCTATTCCGACTTTGCATCGGCCTCTATTGTATTCCCCAGTTTCCCAGTATCTACGTACGATTTTTGAAATCGTCTATTGTTGCGCACCTATCACTCTGGCCACATATCTTTGACTTCCACCATCTTGAATGAAGAAATGGCTCGGACGATTTCTTCGAGACTTAAGATACGTACAAGACGAACTGGAGGAACAATGTTAATTTTAATCAGCAAAGTAAGAAAGTCCTTCATGAAAAACACGTGATAAATGATAAAGGAAAAAACGCAGTTTCAAACTTTCAAACCAATTTTTGTCAAATAATGAGGGGATATGGAATATCTAAGGCTTAAGTAATTGTGACATGCAATTATTTTAAGTCGATGCATTGTTATTTAACAAAATGGACACAAACTGACACTATAGAAACGTTTTTACATAAATAACCTACGTGATTCCATAATTTTTTTGCGGAGTGTACTTTCTATGCCTGAAGCGAAGCAGGTAATAACAAGTATAACACGAGAAATCGTAGAAACATTAAACATTTGGACGTATTAGTATTTTTCTGATTTAATTAATGCATGACCTACCTTTGTCGGTTGTTTAACGTTATAGCAGTGTAGTATGCAGACTGATCAAACCGCAGAAATAATTGCTTCCATTTTACCGAAGGGACAAGTTTTAATTTATCATAACATATCCAACAATATTCCGAACGCGGTAGTTAACTAAGGACCATACGGAGTGCTCTAAAAATCTCTAAATTGCTAAAATGAAATTGGTATACGATGTACTACTCATTTTTCCTTGCATTACATTTTATATTTGAAATTTATTAACTCCATTACAAGTCAGAAATTATGAAGTAGTAAATTATAGAATTTGCAAACCAAGGTTCACTCGCACGTTGGGCTGGGCGATATTGGAAAATATTAAGTATCGAATATAACGACTGCATCGCATATATCGATTAACTAAAATATACCGTAGCATATAATATTCAATACTTACCATCAATGCAATGCGCAAGCAGATTCAGATACCATTAACAAGAATATTAAAAAGACCGAATACTTGACTAATATTCAGCAAAAACATATATTATCATTATGCTTTAGACTTCATCTACTTACTACGAAATACCCACTGAAACAAAGTTTTCTAAAATTTCAACCCCAAGGGGTATAAAAGGGATACAAATGGTTTTCTATTGAGTGCGGTTTTAGCCGCTTGACTGTCCACATAAGAAGTTGAAATTTGGTCACTGAGTTTGTTTTACAAATCGGGTCAAACTGTTTTCCAGGATTGGGTGAATGTATTTTTCTAAAAATCACCACAAAGCGGTAACTACTGCAGGTAAGAAGCCGAAATTCGGCAAATCCTTCCTTCATTTTAAAAATTGGATCAACTTGCTTTGAGGGTTTTTCAGAATTTGCTCCCCAAAGAGGTTAAATGGGATGAATGTGTTTTTCTAAAAATCACCACAAATCGGAAACTACTGCAAGTAAGAAGTTGAAATTCGGCATATTCGTTTGTTTTACAACTCGAGGTAAGCCGTTTTCAGCGTTTTTCGTAATTCAATCCCTCAAAGAGATTACAGTGTTTTCACCATGTATCAGTTGTGTTTCACTTTTTCTCAAATGTGAATTACATTTGACAAACAGTGAAACATAATTGAGAGATCCAAGGTGCATTTCAAATAGGAAAAATTTCAATGTAAGCTCAATCCTCAAGCAACCTCAGTCTGGCGTGACAGGCACGCGTATCGAGTTTCTGATTGCAATTTTTGCACGTCCGTTGACTTCATCGAATTCAGATGAAGCAAGGAGAGCATATGCTGAAGGCTGTGTGTATAATTTTAACACAAGGGACACTGGGGTTTTCGCTAAGTAACTATGCTATTTATGATGTACCTTATTGTATTCATAATTTACTGGAAAATTGTCGTACATCTTGAATTGATAAACTATACATCAATTGAGCATGTATCTATATATCTCAAACAGCAAAGATACACTTTTTTGGCCAAATTATATATTTAAAGTAAAAATGAAAAAGACATATTCGATTCCATAAAATATCAAATTTTATTAGCTTGTAAAGATTGGTAAATTTGTTCATGATGTTAACTTTCGCCAGTCCATATGCAAAATAAATCGCGAGGTATCGGAATCTTTCTTTGTCTGTGAGAAAGTCAAAAATGCATTTTATGTTTAGCGGTTGCCTCTACCATCAAAATTCTCGACCAGCTGCCACCGATATTATGTACTTTGAAAAACAAAAATATTACTAAATATAACGTTTTAATATACACATCTCCAGTTGTGCATCTATGGTATAATTATATTACACCAAACCAAATATGTGGCAGTCGGCCCAATAAACTATTTCTTTAATTGATGTTGAAAATGTATAGGTACAAATACGAATTTTATTGCTCACTGTGCGAAATATACTTTTAAGTCGGGTTTAATGAAATATTAATGAAACTAGTTCTAGAACCCTATGATAGTACTGGATAATTAATGACGGTAGCCCCTAAAACGTTTTTGCTCAATATTTATTACATCTGAGTTCTTACTATTTCTTATTTTTTCATAAATCAAATATTACAAGTGCTTGGCAGAATAATATTTATAGAATGGACAAGTATGTACAATGATGACCCAGCTCTGCAGGTTAACACGTCCATTTAGCATTTGGGAGGTGGTGGTCCGATTCCCGCGACCGTCTGCTCTGATTCAGGCTTTTAAGTAGTTTTCCTGAGTCAACAGAGTACCTTCTCTGAGGCGAATGCCGGGGCAGTACTTTTCCACATTTCCTGGCCTTTTTTCCATTCTCTACCACCCCTTTCTCAAAATCGGTTTTTCAGTGACATACACAATCAGTTTTTATTACGGCTGAAAACGATCATCAACTACTAACCCAAAAGAAAGGATTATGTCCTCGCAAATTTATAATAAAAAGTGATCTTTATGCACTTACTAGTAGCGCCTATGATACACTTGACCTTGACAAACTGGTTTTTGGACCTGTCAACTTGTGTTTCCCTACCTGCGTTAGCGTAGCTAATGTGATTCAGTGACCTTAATGAAAACCTACAGAATACCATCATTCGGAAGTGATGTGAAGCCGTAGGTTCCATGTTACTACGATATGTAGCACTTTAAAGATCCTTTGCTAGGGTTGAAACTCTTTAGTCTGGGCAAAATTCTAAGTAAGACGTTGGCCATATTGTAACGTTAACCCCGCGTCAAATTTACACAAGGCACAAATAGTGTGCTAGAAATTTGAAGGGCGCTAATTCATGTTACAGCCTTCGGCCGCATCTCCATGCCGTTCGGTTCTACGATAACGCGATCTCAGCCGCTATGCACGGATGAAGCAAAAACCTGTATGCCACGCAGTTCACAAACAATCCCCTCTGAAAAAGCACAGATAATGAGGCGCTCGAAGAGTATGAAAGCAACTTCCGCAGTTATTTCAAATAACGTTAGTCCCCGAACATGATACCTGAACCCCCATCCTAATCACCAGGCCCTCTGAGGTCTGTCCCCGCTTTTCTAATTTCTCTGGTACCGGTCGGTTATCGATTTCGCTAGAAAAGTCGTTTAGATATTAGTACCCGCCTAGATTTTCTAACTCCAGGCAGGTTTTCATCTTCGCTAGAAATTCCAATTAAACCCAGTAACCGCTGAGAATTTCTAGCCCCGGTCAGGTCTCAATCTTCGCTAGAATCTCCAGTGTCCACCAAAAACTTTTAAGCCTCGGGCAGGTTTCAATCTTTGCTAAAAGCTACGTTTAACTTCTCGCACCAGTCCATTATTATCACAACCTTTGCACCAGATTTAATAATAAAATCAACTTACCTACATACCAGGAGAGATCTCCAAATCAACACAATCCAAGGGCCTTCGCCGCAGGTAAATTGGTCCACCGGTTGTGACTTCGGAATGACCGCAAAACCTCCAGCGGGTTCCAGCGTTTCCAAACTGCCAAAGTTGGTCTTTGCCAACCGTAACATTGCCCATTCATACCACTTTGCAACGTCACAAATTTATGCATAAAGGACGTACAACGTCCAACCGGGCTTGATGCATTCTCGTTAAATATCGCCATCAGGTAAAACACTTTAATTCAATTTATTGAATTTGACTGTTTGCAAAATAATAACAAGCCAGCGCCATCTTCTTAATAAGTGACACATACTTGATTTTAGATTTATTGGCCATATTTCATTAGAGCTACTCAGCGCAACAACGCCTACCAGTAGATCAGGTTCCCGAACAACCGAGTCAAGCCAGCGTGCAGTGTGGATTGCAGAACGTCCCCGAAATAGCAGAACAGAATATATTTTATTTTAGTAATGTAGGTACATACGAGGGTTGCGCTGAAAATTGTTAGTTATTAAAAGACCGTTGCATTTTTTAACAAAAAATCTTTATTGTTTTTCAAAATATTCTCCATTCAGACTAATACACTTGTGCATTCTTTGAAACCATTGTCTGAAAGGTCCTCAAAAATTCTTTGAAATACTGTAACTGCTGCATCTGTGCTGGAAAATCTTTTACCTCGCATCATTTTTTTAACCGAAACAAAATAAAAGTCGCACGGCGCCAGATCTGGGCTATACGGAGAATGAGTTACCAATTAAACTCCCGAATCTTTAAAAAATCCAATGTTCTGGCAGCAGCGTGGGAGGATGCGTTGTCTTGATGGACTAAGATGTTACCAAACCGGTTCTTTGGCGACCTATTTTTTTAATCTGTGGTAAAGCCACTTTCAGTACCATTCACAATTAACAGTTCTGCGATCTTCAAGTGGAATAACAGCAACAGGGCCACTTCTGCGGAAAAAACAACAATTATTTTCTTATTGACGCTTCTGTCAAGAATTACTTTTGTGGGCAAGTCTTGATCTTCGAATACCCAAACACTAGACTGCTGTTTAGTTTCAGGGTCGGAACTGTATACCCAAGTATCGTCACCCGTTGCAATGTATGCCACTTGCTTGGAAGCTCCTCCATCAAATTTTTTCAACATAAATTTACATCAGTCTACTCGATCCTGTTTTTGAATTTCTGAGAGCAAATGCGGTATCCAACGACTTGCTAGCTTTCTTACCCCAAGATGTTTATAAAAATGGTATTCACCGCCGAGGATCCAATCTTCACTTTCTCCTGAATCTCCCTATCCGACATAATAATTTTCATTGCTTGCTTGCTTGACGCCACTTTGAGAGCAAACCCGTGGGCCGAATTGGCTGATTTTAGTGTCAATCGACGCAGGGCGACGCAAGTAAGCCAGTAGTAGGGTTTTCAAATTTTTATAAGTGACTTTTTTATGTGGATTTTTTTGTTGATAGCTGACCTCAAAATTAACTCGACACACAAAATGGATCACTCTTGTACAAATTGCATTAAATAAATTATTTCGCGCCCAATTTGGGTGCAGAACGCTAGTAATATTTCGATTGAACTGAATCAAGCTTGCCACACGATCAACATTTTCTGAACAGGCAGCTTACGCAGGTCTTCCAGGTCTTGCTTCGTCTTCTAGCAGCTCTCGCCCTCGTCGAAATTCGCGGAACCAATGACTAACAGGGGATAATGAAGGGGCAGCATAGCCAAAAGCTGCTATCAAATTTTCATGGCTTTGCTGGTATCCTAACTGTCTTTTATAGTCATAGAAAATCATAGCTCTAAAGGCAGTTCGCGGAATGCTCATTTTAACTGAATTAAAAATGCACAACTACTTACAAAATTAACTACGTTTCACAAGAAAATAGGAACGTTTTTACAATTGTGGGCAACGAATGTCAAGTAGTGCAATATTCAATTGTTGCAATTGTTTCTAGCCAATTGAGCTTCCATAACCTGCTACTAACTATTAACAGAGCATCCATCGTAATTGCCATTTTATTTGTATGCATATCTAAACACATTATACAGTTTATTACAACACTGTATTTATTTCCTTGTAAATATACATTTGAGTACGAACCCATGGCATTTGAACTTTACTTGAGGCAACCCAGTTTGAAAATAAATATAGCAAGTTTTAGTCAAACTGAGAATAAGCAATTTTAGTAGTAATTGAAATGCAAAATTCCTGGAACAATTTTGGTTCATTATAATATGACCACAGCAGCCGGTGTCTAAGGTACTTGGTACTCCATATGCCTAGACCTTGTCTACAACAAACAAACAATATAAGAATAGCTATAATACTTCTAATAATAAATTCCCAAATAGCAGTCATTTTGAAAATCATACTCTAAAAGTGCCATTACAGTGTATCATTAGATTTGAATAAGTAGTTGATTTCATTCTAAAGATTTGCTATTGTCTCAACAAAGTGTCTAAATATTTTCGAACGAGCTGAGCGACGAGGCCATCAGGTGCAAGCAAATTGTACAAATCTTGAATAATACATAACAAGTATGTTCAAATCGAATTTCTCCATTAAGGTCGGGTAACTCACTATACTCGAGCCGAATAGCGAGTGATGTATGTCAGAACTGCACGTTGGAGTGGCACCTCGATCTCCGATGTCAACAAAATACCACTTAATTTGTTATTTATCTCGCATAAAACAACTCTCCGAATTTCAGACCCACCCGAGGCGCATTCTAATTCTTAGGAAATTTGAATTAACTAGCGGAATAACAAATGATCTTGAAGATTATGCTGTTTTATAATTTCTGAGAAGTGTTCATTGCTCAATTATTTTGTTTGAATTGATTTTGTAACATATCTAAGGCGACAGGACTTGGTTAGTACAATAGCAAGTAAAGGTACTTTTAATGGACTTATGACAGGTAACAGCAGAGACCGCTGAAATGACTGCTAATGTGCATATTTACAGTACCAAAAATAAGATCCTGATCTAAATGCACTGTTATAAATTATGATCGCCGTCTTCCAGAACCTGCTGAAAACTGTAATACAGTTTTATATACTAAAATGTGTGTTCATAAACAAACGTTTAGTGCTGCCCCAGTTTCTGGACGTCATATTTTGATCTTGTTTATTATGCGTTTCTGTGCCGCTATGTATAGAGACGTTAGCTGTTTGCAGTTTTAACGCAATAATTTATTGTGGAACATTTCTGTAGAAACCAAAGTTCATTTTAAGTGAACCATTTATAGTTTCCTACATGTTATTACTAATATTCTCACAATGTAGGTAATCGTTACGTTCGGATGTTCACCAAAGGTCAGTTATTAAACTCACACTAATCAATCTCATATATGAAAATTCATCTCATAGATTAGTATGACGTTTCCACTGTCTTTATACAAAGGCAGAAAAAGGGCAAGATCTAGTAGTCCGTAAAACTAGTGCGAACGTTATGATGTAAAAATTACCTTTATTTTCACAATCTTCCAAAAGTAGCTGTTGTTATTTTATCCTGCAGAGCCTCATTCTAATTAAATTATATGTACTGAAATGTATTAACGGTATGTAATACAAATATCTGATTCTAAATAAAAATAAAAATCATCCAAAACAAATGTGAATGGAATCTTAAAAATAAAATTAAAAATTAAAATGAGCAGAGTAACGAGTGATAAGAAATTGCAATTGCAAGAAAAGACATAAAATTCGCCACAATGTTTAACTACATTCCGGAACTGCAGCTGCATAAGTCTCCGTTAGAATGGGAATTATACATGAAGCAGGATAGGGCGGAATTTGCTAAACATTTGTGCCCACAATTTCAGAGAAAGTGAATATAAGCGGTTGTTTTATATTAGACTGTTGGAAATTGTTCATAGCTTCATTTTTCAAACTTTTTAAAATGTTTCAGTTCCATTCCGAGGTTTCATATATTATTTTTTTTAGTAACTTGGAAAGTGCAGTTTTATATACAGTTATCATTACATTATATTAAAGTTTATATAACGCCCACCTTCAAATTCCAAAGAGGTTAGCTTAAGCTTAACAACATAATTTAAACGAAAATGTATTCGACCATATAATTCTGCATGACTCGTCGCCAATGTTAGATGAATTTCAAGATAAAAACCAGGGTGGTTAAACCGGCGAATCCTCTCAAGCCTCCTACAATTTACAGCCGATGTACTCGCATTTGCTGCGACGCTAATTCAAGAATTTAGCTGCCGGGCTAAAGTTACAAATATTTGGCGTAAAATTAAGTTAACCCCGCAATTAAAGTAACAATACGATAGGATTTACACCAACCCCAGCAGCACATGACCGAGAGTTCGTGCCAGACTCGTAATACTTCCAAGCACACGTTTAGTGCTAAATATGCTAATGAATGGACCTGGCCGCAGTAGCGATAGCGAATATTTCTGTTTTCCTAGACAGGCCATTGTTTAGTAAATGATAAAAAAGGCAATTGGAGTTTTTTAGGCTCGACGAACGTCAGGAACTATAGCAGTCCGTCTTCCTCCCAATCGAAGTGTACACAATCCAATGGAGTGCAGTTGCGTGCCTCGAGCTTTCCGTGTCCTTTATACATTAATGAAATCATTTGATTAGCAACCCAAATTCCGCTATTCATTACAAAAGTTTCAAAAATGGCCCCAATTTGTAGATGCCGGCTGAAATATGGGCCTTATTTTGCTAAAACGAAGATTTTCAAGATCGAGCTGTTTATGACTGTAACAATCAACTTCTCAATAAATTATTTGCGTGAAATATTTTCCCCACATTCAATATGCTATTAGCCTGGCATGTAATAAATTCGTTTTTGTGTAAGGCCCTTGTTGATTGTTGTGTTTTGAACTACAGCGAACCCTAGCTTAACAATGGTTTGAATACAGATATAAAATACAATATTCGAAAGTAAAATAAGGACATCTCACCCCCACCACTTTTAATTAATTAAGCCCTGCGGGCTTAATAATTAAATTGCGCAATAATTAAACTGCCTGTGGCTTTTTAATAATTAAATTGCCTGGGGCATGGGCTATTCTGATGTCGTCACGTGTGTCGCCATTTTGTTTGAACCGACGGCCATTGTTGATTGTTGTGTTTTGAAATACAGTAAACTCTAGCTTAACAATGGTTTGAATGCAGATATAAAATGCAATATTCCAAAGTAAAATAAGGACATCTCACCCCCACCACTTTTAATTAATTAAGCCCTGCGGGCTTAATAATTAAATTGCGCAATAATTAAACTGCCTGTGGCTTTTTAATAATTAAATTGCCTGGGGCATGGGCTATTCTGATGTCGTCACGTGTGTCGCCATTTTGTTTGAACCGACGGCCATTGTTGATTGTTGTGTTTTGAAATACAGTAAACTCTAGCTTAACAATGGTTTGAATGCAGATATAAAATGCAATATTCGAAAGTAGAATAAGGACATCTCACCCCCACCACTTTTAATTAATTAAGCCCTGCGGGATTAATAATTAAATTGCGCAATAATTAAATTGCCTGTGGCTTTTTAATAATTAAATTGCCTGGGGCATGGGCTATTCTGATGTCGTCACGTGTGTCGCCATTTTGTTTGAACCGACGGCCATTGTTGATTGTTGTGTTTTGAAATACAGTGAACTCTAGCTTAACAATGGTTTGAATGCAGATATAAAATGCAATATTCGAAAGTAGAATAAGGACATCTCACCCCCACCACTTTTAATTAATTAAGCCCTGCGGGATTAATAATTAAATTGCGCAATAATTAAACTGCCTGTGGCTTTTTAATAATTAAATTGCCTGGGGCATGGGCTATTCTGATGTCGTCACGTGTGTCGCCATTTTGTTTGAACCGACGGCCATTGTTGATTGTTGTGTTTTGAAATACAGTAAACTCTAGCTTAACAATGGTTTGAATACAGATATAAAATACAATATTCGAAAGTAAAATAAGGACATCTCACCCCCACCACTTTTAATTAATTAAGCCCTGCGGGCTTAATAATTAAATTGCGCAATAATTAAACTGCCTGTGGCTTTTTAATAATTAAATTGCCTGGGGCATGGGCTATTCTGATGTCGTCACGTGTGTCGCCATTTTGTTTGAACCGACGGCCATTGTTGATTGTTGTGTTTTGAAATACAGTAAACTCTAGCTTAACAATGGTTTGAATGCAGATATAAAATGCAATATTCGAAAGTAGAATAAGGACATCTCACCCCCACCACTTTTAATTAATTAAGCCCTGCGGGATTAATAATTAAATTGCGCAATAATTAAATTGCCTGTGGCTTTTTAATAATTAAATTGCCTGGGGCATGGGCTATTCTGATGTCGTCACGTGTGTCGCCATTTTGTTTGAACCGACGGCCATTGTTGATTGTTGTGTTTTGAAATACAGTGAACTCTAGCTTAACAATGGTTTGAATGCAGATATAAAATGCAATATTCGAAAGTAGAATAAGGACATCTCACCCCCACCACTTTTAATTAATTAAGCCCTGCGGAATTAATAACTAAATTGCGCAATAATTAAATTGCCTGTGACTTTTTAATAATTAAATTGCCTGGGGCCTCGGCCATTTTGATGTCGTCACGTGTGTCGCCATTTTGTTTGAACCGACGGCCATTGTTGATTGTTGTGTTTTGAAATACAGTAAACTCTAGCTTAACAATGGTTTGAATGCAGATATAAAATGCAATATTCGAAAGTAGAATAAGGACATCTCACCCCCACCACTTTTAATTAATTAAGCCCTGCGGGATTAATAATTAAATTGCGCAATAGTTAAATTGCCTGTGGCTTTTTAATAATTAAATTGCCTGGGGCATGGGCTATTCTGATGTCGTCACGTGTGTCGCCATTTTGTTTGAACCGACGGCCATTGTTGATTGTTGTGTTTTGAAATACAGTGAACTCTAGCTTAACAATGGTTTGAATGCAGATATAAAATGCAATATTCGAAAGTAGAATAAGGACATCTCACCCCCACC